>ML804332.1:50725-64245 GCA_009831015.1 Picea engelmannii | reverse complement strand
TGAGTTGAAAGTTGGTATATTTCTAAGCCCCCATCCTCCACAAATTTTTGGTCTAGCCAGGAGATCCCATCTACAGAGATGGAATTGAAACTTTTCCTTATGTCCACTCCACAGGAAAGCGAAACTTAACCTACGGATTTTATTTAAAATAGTTCTTGGAATCACCTCCATGGACATCCCGAACACTGAAAGACTTTCCAGCATTGCTTTATGGAGGGACAAGCATGAGAAAATAAAGAGGCAAAATTATGAGAAGGTTTTCTCTTACTTTGAAGTGAGATTCCATTTATATTCCATTCATTTCTGAATTATATAAGGGCTGGACCTTCTTGTTGACAATAGGGTTATATTGAAGGTGGTAGGAAGAAGGACTAAGAATCATAGATTTTTGACATGCTTTAAAAGGTAAATCATTTGTTTTGATAGTTTGTTAATTGCAATTTGACTTCTGAATTAGTTTTCAGTGCTGATTAGAGTTATTTTGCAGAGTCAAGGCAATGATACATTTGTGGCTAGTTGATTCAATATTCTTAGTCTTGGTCTTTTCTTTGAAGACATCAATGGTTTATGTGTGATGTAACATTCCACCTTAGACTTATAAGTCTAACTTTGGTCCTTACCCTTGCAAGGGTATGGAAATCAAGTTTTGGTTTTAATTTGGAATTGAATCAATAAAATCAATGGTTGGTTTTGGTATTATCTTTGGACTTGTTGTATAATGATGTCTCAGATTTTCTTTCTTGATTATTTTTCAAATATGTTATAAATTTTACATACAATCACTTTACTTATTTTGTTTTGTTAAAACACATACAAATAAAACAACATTAGGCCCAAGTACATATTGCTTGAGGACTAATTGATATTTTTGTTAAGTCTATAAATCCAGGGTGATAATCTCGCCTATCTTTCTTTAGCCCAACAAGAATAACAAATCTTGGTATAAGGATTTCCATTCCTTTTTATCAACATTATGGAGTATGATGAGATAAAATGTGAGATTCAAGAGCTAATATAGAAGGGCCACATTCAACCAATATCCTTGTCTTGTGGGAGCCCAATTGCGCTAGTTCATAAGGACGAGACATGGTGACACCGCATTGGCTACAAAGACATGACCAAAATCACAATTAAGAATCAATACCCAATCCCCTAGATTGATGATATACTTAGTCAACTCAAAGGCAACAAGGTTTTTAGCAATGTTGATCTTAAGTCAGGCTATCACTACGCGTCAATCAAGCCAATTGTTGTGTGCAAGACAACCTTCAAGTCTAAGGAAAGTCTATTTGAGTGGTTGGTCATGCCCTTTGGCTTGACCAATGCACCATCAACATTCATGAGGATGAAAAATGATCTTATGTGACCATTCACCAATTCTTTATGGTTGTATACCTTGACAACATCCTTTTCTTCAATAAAACTTAGGAAGATTATCTAAAGAACATTTAATAAGTGTTGGGCATGTGGAAAATTCAATATCTAAGGTACATTATGGATGAGCATGGTGTGCATGTGGATCCATCCAAGATCTAAGTCATTCATAATTTCCAAATCCTCAAGACACTAGAAAATCTCTGTAACTTCTTGGGCCTAACCAACTTTTGGACTAGGTTTGTGTTGGGGCTCTCTCATATTGCTTGGTCCTTGATCTAGGTAAACAAGGGTGGAGCTAAAGTAGATTTTGTTTGGGTCAAGGCACAAAAAATACATTTAAGGATATGAAGCATTAGCCACGGTCAAAATTATTCCCCACTCTTCCAGATACAATAAATGTTTGAGATTGACTCAAGCATATGCTTCAAATTATATATTTGGTGAAGACATCACTCAACATGGAAATCTGATGGGTTATTAGGATGAGATACTCTATAACGCCATTCCTAAATACCCCAACTATTTTTTATTTTTCTTAGATAAAATGGTTTAGCTTTGTAGTAGATATAAAAAAATGTACAATTAAAAAAAAGGGTCCAGTAGCAGCCACCACAACCTATAGCTAAAAGACATAAATGCTAGCCAATAAAACAACTACACAGGGCCACTGAAAATTATTTTAATAAACAACCACAATACATAAGGTAGAAAGTCGTAAACACATAATCATCGAGACAATTGGACAAAGCAAGTGAAAATATCAAGATGTTGTAGGGACCATACCCACATTATTAGGATGGTATTTTTCCTAGAGATTAGGCCCCCATCTTTCCACTGTAGGCTCATGATCATCCATAATGGGCTTCCATTTGTCGTTGTTGTGAATAGGTTCTTTCGGGTGCTCTAGTTTTGAAATGCCTAGAGGAATAGTAGAAAATTAACCAAGGGACAACGTGGTATCTTGTTGGGGGCCAACTCCTTTGCCTCTCTCAAAACTCTCTTACAACTCGACCTACTCTTTTTTGGTTCCACTGATCATTATAATCCCATAAATGAGAAAAGTGCATAGGACAATTCCTTTTAGGTGACACCCTATTGAAAATATATTGTGTGTTGGTCCAACAATCCATCACCTCATGTAGGTGAGATACTTTTGTCTACACTTTATAAGTCTACATTTATATATGTAAAAGCATATGGGAATATATTAGAGACCCTTCATGCCTAGTAAATCTATGTTATGTTGTGTGTTGCTAAAAAGATAATCATTTTTTTTACATGTGGTTCACGACACCAAAGACCGGTACTCACCACATCCATGGAAACCTCCCCGAAATCTGCAAGAGAACACGGGGAACCCGAGCATTTTTAGAATATTGGGGGCTCAACAATAAGATCATCATATAGGCCCATTAAGGGCGTCACATGTCACTTACAATGAATTGAACCTGGGTGGGGAGGGTAACAACCATTCCTCCCAACCACCCAAGCTACATCCAATGGACCAAAAAATATAATCGTTTCTTATTGTCCAAAGATGATATAAAATATCAACTCTAATCTAATACCATGTTGTGTGAAAATAAATGGACCAAGAGAGATAATATCCCAAGAAGGAAACCTTCTAGGTAATATTGGCAGGGAACAAGGAATGGAAAAGTTTGAATTCCCTATTCCAATTTGATCGAGCATATTTTTAGAAATATAACAAGTTTTTTGGAGTTTCAATCTTCCCACACAACAACTATTTAGGTTACACAATTCCCAATTATTTCAAAAATTTCCCTATGGGTAAGCCCCCGTGTAGTAATGACCAAACAAAACATGTTTTTTAGGTTCAAGGTGCCACTTTTAAATGAACTTAAATTTATACATCTAGGTCTTCTCCTTTTAATTCAGTTCTCCATACTATGTTGAACTTGGTCTCAAGCCAAGACCTATTTAACAAATATTTTCACCCATCAACCAACTTGTATTACATAAACCCTATATTTGGTTCCATCCCTGATCTTTCCACCAAGCCCTAAAACTTGGTAGGACAATGATTCAGATTGTAAAAGGAATGAAATGAAATACAAACATGAATATTGCAGAGAGCACAATAATACAATGAAAACCTAACTTCTATTAATGAATAAAATAACGAAATATTGTAGAACACAAATTGGCTAGAATGGTGGTACCTTATCTCTGAAGGGAGAGAAAGAGATGTCAGCTACGATCATTCACAAAAATATAGTACAAGAGGCCAAAAGGATGGCCTTTTAACACAAATCAAGAACGCTAAAGGTCCAAAACCCTAAACCTGGAAGGCAAAGCACCAAAAGGTATTTTCAAATGCCAAAAGGTAGTTTTGGGTGTTAGTTTCTACATCAACTTTCTGGGAATGTAACTTTATCATACAATCTCCATTTGGCGCACATATTAGCTCGTTGGAAATCTCTAACCAAGGAATACGATAAAACAATATGGCATGGATTTGACAAAGGTAAATTCAAGTGTATATATAGGCCGTTCATTCTAAAAAAACATCGTTTAGGGCCTCAAAATGGCCCCAAAATTTTAGGACCTAGAAAATCCCAGAAAATCATAACAAGGTTGTCAAGATAGAGAACAATGTTGAGTCAGTGGAAGAGGTGGGTGGCCACCGATATCCACTTGGATCATTCCTCCCCCTTAGGAAGAAATGGTCCGCATTGATTCAAGTTCCTACAGTAGATGGGGAAAATTTTGTTGAATCTGAATCTGGGTGAGCCATTTGCCTTGTTGAAGAAGATGTCCTACTTTGACAACCTGATAGAGTTGTATGTTTTGTTGGTGGGTTCCTTTTGCCTTGGTGTCCATGATCTAATCCACTGTATCCTTCTCGAGGCAGTCATGATTGATTTTTGTAAGAGCCAATTGCTCAGCTTCCTTCGAGGTGTCCACCAAAGGTGGGAAATATGGTCAAAGTAGCTCCGCATTAAATATCGGGTGTAAGCCAAAGAAAGAAAGAATACTCATTTTGAAAGAATTTTCACCCACAACCTTTGTGATGGTGTAAGGCTCATATCAGAGTCTAAGCTTCCTGTGGGGGCCTGCGAGGTTCTCTTTCTGTAAATGCAACCAAACCTTGTCACCAACCTGAAACTTGTGTGCAACCAGATGTTGGTCATGTCGTTGCTTGTACTTGGCATTGCCCTTCTGCAATATATCATTAATCTGTTGTTGGAGGTGTTGGATCTGTTCAAAAAATTTGGTTGCTTTGTCTACCTCAGTCTAAGTGTGGGAGGACTTTGTCAATGAAGATGGAATAGGAAGAGCTACATCAATGGGGGAAAATGGTTGTAACCCTAAGTATACCTGAAAATGGTTGTGGCCAATAGAGTTGTGGAGGGTTTTATCACACAATTTGTAGTTAGGGAAAATCCCAACCCAAACTACAAACGCGTGACACAACTAGGGACACATATCACTATCACCTCAATAGATTTCCCCTTGTTTTAGTGATGGACAAGTTCAACACAATAGAGGCTTCCCATGTGACCCTAAGGGAACAAGGAGCACAATGTTGGATGACACAAGGGTTCCCTATATTGGTCAATATCTAATATGATGTTGGGGCTAAAGAAGAGAGTCTCTGGAGTTGATAAGTGGTTTCCAACATTGTGTATCTGCAAAACAATGTTAGACAAGCCAAACCAAGATGATATATGATGAAGTAAACCCCAAAACAAGAGGGAAAACAACAAGAGGTCTTGTTGTCCCAAAATTGCAGAATATAACAATGATATGTCAACAATAATAAAATTATGACAACTACAAACTAGACCATGAAAATCAACATGTAATATTGGACAATAAGCCTTACAATTAATAAACAATATTCCAATGCTTAAACCAAGATTTTGATGGAAAAAGAGGGTTGTAAGAGAATTTTATCAACAATGTTTATGAAAACCCTATGGCTGTAGCAAAATTTTTCTACAACAACAAATTCTAACCACTGAAATCAACAAGTAAACCATCCAAACAATAGCCCTTTATCAACAAATTAATTATCACAACTCATAGGGAAATTTCAATGGTAGAAAAGTGGATAAATTGTATGAGAAAGAGTGTTTGTTGCAACTCTAATGGCAGTAGATTAATTTTTATTACAACAAACTAATCACTTGTCAAAATAAGACACCATTGAAGTAGAAGAGAGTCTCAAGTATGTAGAATTCAAATCCAACTTGATCAATTTCAATCCCTTAATTTTCATGTTTATCAATGCAACAATTACAATCTCCAATGCAAAGATTAGTGCCTTGTTATTGGGTGAATGGAGTCTCTTCCTTGGAAGGAAAACTAACCAAAGAGGAAGAAAAGGTTTTCTTGAGAGTTAAACCCTTATAAAACCCAAGGAAACAACAATCCTTCCAAATCGTCTAGTTCTGAATCCAAGATGAACTAGGGTTTAATAATTCTCTAAGGGTGTAAACCCTCTTACTTCCTAGAGAAAAATAACCCTAGCCAAGCCTTGCAACAAGGCTATAAACCCTCTTACTCCTCTTAGGTTTTAAGATATTTTTCTTGTATTTAAACAAGAAAGGTGATAATAAATTGCAGAAATTACTCACCAAATCCAAGAGATAAGATGCAAGAAAACCCTTATTACCAAAAATCGTCCAACAATTTTCCAAAGAAAACCATCCAAGAGAAGTCACTAGCCATAATGCTCCAATATACAAGTATTGCATCCATTTGCACAAGAAAAAGAGAGGCCAAAATTCTCCATGAGGGATGAAATTGCAGTCCAAAGAGTAATATTATCAAGTGATGAGTTATGTTCAAGTGAAAAATGACTTGCCTCTATTTATAGAGGAAAAACCAAGTCATAGTTTGTCCACATTACAATTATATCCATAATTTTAGGTTAAAACCAAAATTAGAATGCTTAACTAGCACAACGATTTGTTCTTTTTCCCCCACATAAGCTACAAATGAAAAAAATAGCAAAATGATGGCATGTAAGCCCATAAAACTCCTCTCCAAGGTGGCACGTTTGAAAGTGAGCCTCCAAATCCTAGGACGTCTAGCCAGGAAGGTGCCACACCATCCCCAAATCAAGAAATAATGTGGGGTTTCATGCCCACAAAACTACAAAGTGCACCAAATGTGCCAAATGTCCCCTCAAAAGTGTGTTGCCATGCTACCCAAGAGGAACGTTTCGGCATAGAAGGGTGACGTCCTCTCCTATTCATGTTCTCGAGCCTCATTCATGTGCTAAGGACATTATCCAAGGTGCAACATTGATCATACCATGCCTCTGATGTGTGGGGCACATCATCCATCCAATGGGATTTCAAGCCCCTGTGAAGGTCTGAGTGGCTTAGTCCCTTCATGAATGAATTTCATTGTGAAAGGTCCTGCAAAGACAAGAAAATACGCGCTCCAAGGGTCCACGAGTCATAAGAATCATGCCAAGTAAGTTGCATTTAATAAAAGAACCACTGAAACAAGTGCATTAAATCTCCCTTTTCAAATTAAACAAATGCTTAAAGACCTTATAAACTTTGCCAAATTTAGGTATGGGAGGTGTGTCATGGTGACCTATTGGGTAGGCCAATCCCCAAGTTGAGGAATGTTTCCCAAGAAGACCCTCTATAGACCATGTAATGTGTATGAGGTGAATTAGGGAAGTACTCTTGGGAATGGGGTTCTTGAAATATCAAGGGCTCATATTGTCTCATTTATGAATGCCTTTGTGGAGGGTGTGCTACATCCCTTCGTTTACAATGTAGCATTTTCCCAAGCCCTTCATTTGAATTTCATTATTTTATGGTCTGAACATTGATTTCTATGTACAATGGAAAGAAAAAGAGCACTATAATGCGACTTGAAGTTAAAACACATTGAGTGCCATATGCACTAGAAATTAAAGGACACCACAATGCATTCCCCCATCAAGTGGGACATTTTTGTTTATTTTATTTTTAAAGGTCCTTCATTTTTATGGAGAAGCGTTTCATGGATCTCAAGACCTTAGGGCGAGCATATAGAAGGATAAATTATGGATTTTGACTTTTACAATTCTCGCTACAACACCTTTGGGTTTTCATCTCCTTCTTCCCATGAAATGAGGTACAAGCCCTTCTTGGGGTCAATGAACCTAAAAAACCCAAAAGATGAGAAAACAGAGGGGACAAAGTGTGGAAAGTGGTAAGTATGAGTGGGAATGGTACAATGAACCTTTAACAAGACCCCCTAGTAGCAACCATTTTCTTGAGGGTGACCAACTTACTAGGATACCATGTCAACCACCAAGGTGAAATAAGGAAAAAATATATAATTTATAAGCAGACATTCCATAATCAAGAAATGACCTTTTGCAACATGCTCAAATGTTTCAATTATTAAAGTGACACTTACCATGAGACCGAACTTGTAACCTCATGAAGCAATGTTTGTCATCTTTGTGGGCCAAGATGTGTGGTAGATGTTGTTATGCTGCTGACGATGAGTGGTGATACGTGGTGAAGAGGAGGGGATCTATCTGCTCAATGTGGTCTTTGGAATTCATCTGGCTCTCAATACTCCTTGTCTGCTACCTACGGGCCTCGAGACATCATCTCCTTAGTTACCCCTAGGCTAGGGGGTAATAGAGGGATATGTTATAGCTATGTTGAACATATGGGAGGCTCTCATCCCATGTATGTGGATGCTTGGAATTGTACATGCACATGATATGCACAATCATCCTATTGACCACTTTCATTTTCCCATTTATTTGGGGGTGAAAGGCAGTTGATTTGGTCAACTTGGTTTCCATTAGAGACCATAGGCTAGACCCAAAGGTACCGAGGAACCTGTTGTCACTATTTGAAATAAAGGTCTTTGGAAGCCCAAAATGAACCTAAACATGCTCAAAGAAGATCCTAGTAATGGCCTTGACTATGATACTATTTTTACATGGTGCAAAATTTTCCATCTTAGAGAATCAATCAACAACTACAAAGACACAATCTTGACCATGTTTGGTGGAGGGAAAACCTGACATGTAATCCATGGAGATTGACTCCCATGGCTTGTCTGGGACATGGAGAGGAGTGTACTACCCTTGCCTCTTGATGGATGGTTTAGCAATGACACATGTAGTGCATGACCCAATATATTGGATGATGTCTCGTCGAAGCTTTGGCCAATTGAAATACTTCTGAAGTATTTATACTATCTTTTCCACACTGAAGTGCCCCACCACCCAACTATAATGTGCCTCCAAAATTAGCTTTGCATGCTCGCTTGAAAGAACACAAATATGGCCCAGATGGCACAAGAGTGCATACTAGAGGTGGAAGTTCGAGACTTTTTTTTCTTCCCTCAGTGTTTGATAAGTAAATATGAAGTCAAAGTCACTGTTGTATAATTGTGGCCACTTGGAGGTCTCGTGCCCACAAGAGTTAAGAGATGTGGTTAGTGCCACAACCGGGGACCAACTGAGGTAGTCTACAACACATTTGGCACTGCCCTTCTTGTATTTAATGTTTAAGTGGAATTGTTATAGGTATGTGGACCACTTATGATGGCGGCCATTCTGCAACTTTCCTTCTATATGCATGAATTGCAGAGGCTTGTGATCAATGTGGATGATTGTTTCCTTTCCTAGAATATAATGCTTCCACTATCGACATGCCCACACAATGGAGTACATCTCTTTGTCATAGGTGGGATATCTACGAACAAAGATAACATCTCACTGTGATAATCCATTGAATGTCCCCACTGAGTGAGGACTGCATCGATAACATCGTCAGAGTTATCTATCTCAATATCAAATGGTTGTTGCAGGTTTGGCAATGTGAGGACTGGTGCAGAGTAGAGGCGGTGTGTTAGATCCTAAATATGCTTTCTACTGTGATTTAAATTAGGTAACCTTGGATTTATCTCCACCTTTGGTTACTTAATTGAGGGGCCAAGCGATATGAGAGAACCCCAACATGAACCCACGGTAAACATTGGCAAGGCCAAAGAAACTGTAGAGCTCTGTCAGAGTCATCGGGGCTGACCAATATTGAATGAATTAGATATTGGTTGGGCCCACACACACCCCATGTTCATCCATGATTTATCCCAAGTATTTAATTCTCTACATGCCAAATGATCATTTCTCCAGATTGGCATACAACTTTTGTTGTTGCAGGGTGCTCATTACCTACTTAATGTGTTGAAAATGTTTTTCCCATGTATGGTCGAAGACGAGGATTTCATCCAAATATACGAGCACAAAAGAGTTTATGAAGGGCCAAAATATATCATCCCTCATCCTCATGAATGTCTTTGGAGCATTAGTTAGGCCAAAAGGCATTGTTAGCAACAATTTTGGTATCGGGGAACAAAGGTACGCAGGTCTGCAGGATTGCGCGATAAGTGCCCAAGCGCAGCACACAGAAGAAATCTGTTTGGGGCCCGAGTCAAGCAAGCGAGCCTGATCATGGACATGAGAAGCAGCAAAAGAGATCTAGACCGTCCGTCTAGGAAAGGACGCGTGGCGGGAGATCGAAGCCATCGGGATATCAGGGATCTTGGGGACGAGTGATTCATGCACTTCAAAAATGCGAACCGCGAAACCCCGATGGAGAGTATGGTCAAGGGCATATGGTAGTGGTCACTTGGACCAGGGCCTAGTCAAAGGGATAACACAGAAGGCGCATCGGTGATCGAAAAATCGCGAGTCCTGTGGACACAAACATTGTGTCATCGTGAACGCCGAAACTCCGATGGAAGGTTTGGCTACGGTCACATGAAGATAGGTCATTTGGATCGTGTTCTAGCTGGTAGGGGCTAGCTCATAAAGGTGGAGCTCATCGCATATCGGGTATAGGATTTCGGGAAGCTGGCACCCCTTATTTCTTGCACTTTGAAACTCCGAACCCCGAATTTCTGATAGCGCCCAGAATCGGGCCCACAGATTTGGCACCTGGTCATCGAGAAGGAGGCCTGGGGGAGGGGCGCTTATGTTTTTCATTCTGCCTCTCAGACCCCGATGACACGTATCCTCCATTTCATTATCTTTCACTCTTAGCCACCTCCACCTCAGCTTATTGCCCCCCACCTTATTCGGTCACCGAATATCCTCTGTTGTCCCCACGTCACCTTCTTGTGCCACATCGCATCTACACCTTTAGCTCCTAAGAGCCCACGCATACCCAGTATCCTGTCTGTCATGCCCATCACCTCAGCCTTGTCAGCTCCGTCCACATTGGCCAGTCGAGTCCCCTTGCAGAAATCCAGCAAAGCAGCATACAGACAAAGGTAGGCTACCACATCTCCCAAATGAATATTTGACCAGAGCCTCTCAGGTCCCGATGAATTAGTTAATGCAAATGAGGAAGGTGGGTGATACATCATCTCCTTCCTTAAATAGAAGGGTAGAGAGGAGCGTGTATAGAGACAGGCTGTCAGTTCCTCCTGACAAAGATCGTGTCTGACAGACGACTGCATGGGCATTTTGCCCAACATCTGCATGCGTAGC
Organism: Picea engelmannii; assembly: GCA_009831015.1. Lineage (NCBI taxonomy): Eukaryota > Viridiplantae > Streptophyta > Pinopsida > Pinales > Pinaceae > Picea > Picea engelmannii. The sequence continues at coordinate 53,372 of ML804332.1, read as the reverse complement.
CTAACATAGAAGCTCCTCAATGTCAAGCATTGAATTCATGATATGATCGCGCCTTCAGCGCCTGAGTCAGTTCCAAGTATATGTAGGCATTTCTGCCATTTTTATAAAGGATCGATGGTTGAGTAGAGCTCCCGGTTGTAAAGCTTTAATGAAGCACTGATGCTTTGGTTTTGTATAGACTTCTGAGACTTCTTGCCTTATGAGTGCCAGTTTCTTTACATCTTTGTTGTACTGTGTTAGAGCAGCTTGAAATTGGAGGATCCAGTCGAGTTGTAGCTGTTATAGGATGATGTTGTAATGGATCACTGTAATAGTTATAGAGTCTCTAATCGGTTCCTGTGATTTCCTTAATGCTGAATGACTTGGAATTGGAGGATCCAGTCAAATCTTCTATTCAGTTTCTTGAAGCCCTGAACCAGGAGGATCCTGCGTTCAGAGTTTTTCCCCTACAAACTGCTGTAAGCCTGTCGCCCAGAGCTATTTGTTCACCTTTCTTACTAAGTCTTCCACCTGCTCATCTTTTAATCAACCCACTGGCTAAATTTAGGATTCCAGACCTCCTTTGTTCTTTACATACCAGATCCAGTCCCCGAGTTAGAGTGATATCTCCTCGAGCCTTTATCTCCATTTGATCATCCCTTTATAAACAAATCGTGACATTAAACTGATGGGCGTCGGGCTCTGCTCCTGCTAGCAATCCAGGAGTGACTTCCGACGCTAACATTTCTGGCGCCATTGCCAGGGACGAAGTTGAAGATTTTCCCTGTGCAGAACGACAACGATCAACTGATTCTGAAGGTGCATTAGAAATCAAAATTATTCAGATTGTTATTGTGCACCTAGCGACTCCACTGTGGCGACTCCATTGTTTCCACTTTGCTGTTTCAGTTGTGGCCACTGTTGACACACCTGAAAGCTGACCCAGAGGAGCTTTCTCGAGAAGGTTTCAGCGGCTGCTTTCTCAGCTTGAGAAGTTTCCTGGGGTAACAATAATGTTAAGATATGGCCTTTGATGGTGAACAAGGACTAGACACATTCGAAGCTGCACATTTTTCACCTGGCGACTCCATGATTCGAGGATCAATTGGCGACTCCACTGGTTCGATATGGAGAAAATTCTAGCTCAAAGGTTTGCTTTCTGTGACTTTTCTCAGATAATTGGCTTTCCTAGTGCACTTCCTGATAGAGACCAATGGGAAGAATTCCTCCCGGAATTTCATGCATTAGATTGGGAAGAACCAGCTGAGCATTTACTTGACTTCCATGAGGCTATCCACCGACACAATATCACACATGAGGATGTCTGTATTAAGCTCTTCAGGTATTCATTGAAGGGAGATTCTCTTGAATGGTGTCGGTCTCTTACCACCACAAGTATCCGCTCTTTAGCAGGTTTTCATACAACTTTCAATTCATTTTGTAAAGACTACTATCCAGCTGTTCGCTTGTTTGAAAGCTGTTGTGAAGAGTTTTCTTTGCTTCATGAAGCCTCTGTTGGCCCTGAAGACCATGTCCATGATGAAGCCCTTACTGTGGAGGAAAGCATCTGCTGTGAAAAAATTGAGGTGTTGAATGATATGAGTGGTGTTAGCTCGAGGATGGAAGCATCTGACATCATATCGGATGTGTCTGTTCTTTTAGATGTTCATAAATATTAACACGCCTCCTGTGGAGATTATGAGTTGGTGGAGCAGAGGTGGTCCATGGTAGATGGCTCACCTAAATGTCGGGTTGAAGCAGATATTCCTAGCAACCCTGTTTCTGAGGACGGAGACCTTCCCGTTTGTAAAGAAGACATTATTGTGGAAGCGGTTCCCTCTCTTTTTCTCCAGGGAGTTTCTCACGATATATTTTTACCTGAGATTAAAGAGAATAAGATTATGTATGAGCAACCAGAAGTAGCGGGTCCCACTGTCCCTGAAACGGATATTTTTGACGGGATCACCATTCCGGAGGAGGATCATAGAGATAAGGGTCAGCCCCTTTTTGATGAATATTATAGTGATGATGAGCAACACACTTATCCTACATTCGATCACTATAAACATATTGAAGAGCCAGTCAGCAAGCAGAATCACCCCATGGTCCCTATTTATGATGAATATGAATCAGACCTGGAGGAGAGCAAACAAGAAGAGGAAAAAGAACCAGAGGGGCAATCTGCTCTTTATTTAGAGCCAGTCAGCAAGCAGAATCACCCCATGGTCCCTATTTATGATGAATATGAATCGGACCTGGAGGAGAGAAAACAAGAAGAGGAAAAAGAACCAGAGGGGCAGTCTGCTCTTTGTTCAGAGCCAGTCAACGAGCAACCACCACTCGAGAGCAGCGAGCCTACGTCAGTTGTCCACCATCAACCTGTGCTTATCAGAGATATTCAGCCGTAGGTGAACAACTGTGTAGCAGAAGAGGTCGTCTGTTGCCAATTTCCTGGAATTGGCCACTCATTTGATGACCCTATCATCGAATACATGGAGTGGCATTTCCCCTATGCCTTGGAGCTGCCCTATTTCATCTCAACTCCAGCCTGTAAGGAGGAGTTGAAGAGTGTAGCCGTTCTGCTGTCACGGTTACACCATTTGCTGGTGATCATCGACAGAAGGAAGGAGCTTCTATCCAGGAAGCTGCTTGGATGGCTATGGTGGAA
>ML804332.1:35867-50385 GCA_009831015.1 Picea engelmannii | reverse complement strand
GATGGGCGTCGGGCTCTGCTCCTGCTAGCAATCCAAGAGTGACTTCCGACGCTAACAGGCATGACCAACCACTCAAAAAGGCCTTCTTTATATTTGAAGGTTGCCTTCCATACATCAGTTTGTTCAATCAAAACTTGGTGGTAGCTTGAATTCAGATCAATCTCACTAAAGAACTTGGCACCCTTAAGTTGATCAAGAAGATCACCAATTTAGGGGATTGGGTATCGATTCTTGACAACGATTTTGTTCAGGGCTCTATAATTAATATAGATTTGCCATGTTCCATCCTTCTTCTACACCAACACAATTGGGCTCCCACAAGCGAGGAGATAGATCAAACGTGGCCCTTTCATATGAGCTCATGAATTTGATGCTTTATTTCCTCATTCTGTAGAAAGGAGCATCTGCATATTGGACCATTGGGTAAGGGAGCACCAAGTATGAAGTCAATGGGATGTTTTACTTGACAGTGTAGAGGCACCCCTATAGGTGAGGAAAAGATGTCTCTATATTGCTCTACAACCTTGTCCACCTACTTTTGTTGTGTAGAGATATCCCGCATTGAAGTTATGGTGGTCTTGATGACCTTTCGTTCACCTTTTTAGAAAACCATAAAGAGGAAAAACTTGGCAGTTTGAGAGATTACCTTTTGGTACTATTTTACTAAGATAAATGAAATGGAAATAGTTGGAACTACCTTTGGTACCCTTTAGGGCCAACCTCCCAAAGTAATAATGAAACTATGGGGTTGAGACTCATAAACAACATGACGTTTCCACATATAGTGTTTTCCTAAAAGAATATCACAAAATTCGAGTGGGGAAACATCACACAGTACCTCATATTTGAAGGGATTGATGCCATAGGATAAGTGACACCGTTGAATGATGTGAAGGTATTGTCCCTAGCCTAACTCACCAATGGTGTATGGTTGGTGGTGTGGAATTATTTACATCTTCAATCTTTTGATGACCTCAGTTGAGATCAGGTTCTTCTAGCTCCTGCTTTCAACAATGAAATGTAGTGGGTTCCCCTTCACCCACATTTGTGAATGGAAGAGGTGCTCCCCCTCCTCAAGATCCTCTGACTCATTTGGTTGGATCCTCATGGTTGCGATGGTAGTACTAGGTTTTGGATCGATAATCCATTTTCCCTTGTCCCATTCTGAATCATAGTTCGAGTGAGGGTACAATTCCTTTTCTTTAAGCTCGACCAACAACGACTGTTTCAAGCGATATTCATCAGTGTTGTGCCAGGGGATTTTATGGAACTCATACCACTTTCTAGTGTCCTTCAAATTCTCATTATACTTATTTGCCTGTGGCTTGAGCTGGGTGTCTTGAGGTTGTCTCTCCTTGATCTGTCTCGTGTTCTGTGAGTTAGGGCCACCTTTACCATACTTATACTGTGGTAGATTTGTAGACACAATCTCTCGCTTATTTCACTGCTTAAATTTGTACTTGATTTTGACAGTGTATTGATAAGAAAATCCTAGTGAGGAGATGTCCAAGAAATAAATCTCTAATTAGATGTATATGTGTATGCCATTGTATTACTTCAAAACTAGGTTCCACTCAGAGTCTTTGATACCCATATTTGAGCGCAAGGTATAGAAGATATTTGTGTACTCCGACACAGTCTGGTCTCTCTCCTAACATAGAGTCATCCACCTCATGTACTAGTCATTGTAGCTTCCAATAGGGTAGAGTTCCTCCTTGAGGGAATCAAAAAAGGCCTCCCAAGTGGGTCTTGTCTTAAATGTTATAAGCTCATTTTTGCTGTCTCTCCTAGTAACCTTCCCACCAATTTTTGACATGGGGAAGGCCTTTAAGGAGCACGAAGGTGATCTTTTCGGTGTCTGAATTTTTTTGAACAAAGTAATAACCGTCTAACATATTTAACCATTTCTCCAAAGGATCTACATATATTTGGCCTTCAAATAAATGGATATCAAATTTAACTTGTACCTTGAAGGGTGTCCCACCTTTGAAATGACTACTTGTTGAAGGTGCCTCTCCCACCATCGACAATCGTTGAAGGATATGGGAAAAGTTTTCCATCATCTCTTTCCTTTGTCGTGCAAGGGATTCCTCGAGCAACATATTGATATTATCTTCTACTTTTTGATTTGGATTTTCCCCTTCCATGGGAGGTCACTTGGGCTAGCGAGAGTGGTCATCTCCCAGTGAAACGAGCTTGAGACCCAACACTCTATACCTTGACCTTGTCAGGGATATGCATTGAGAAAATAAGAGAGAGAAGATTTATCTAATACCCTTGATCCAGATTATATGGGGAACGAAATGAAACACACATAGGAATATAGCAAAGAGAAAAATAATACAGTGAAAACCCAACTTTTATTAATGAATAAAATGTCAGAATAATGTAGAACACAAACTGGATAAAATGGTGGTAGCTTATCTCTGAAGAGAGAGAGAGACATCGGCTACACTCATTCAAAAAAAACTAATATAAGAGGATGAAAGTATGGCCTTTTAATATAAATCAAGAACCCTAAAGGTCCAAAACCCTAAAACTAGGAGGTGAAGCGCCAAAAGGTGTTTTTGAAACACCAGAAGGTATTTTTGGGCATTAGTTTCTACATCAACTTTCCAGGAGCCTAAATTGTGCATACAATCTTTGTTTGGTGCACATAGTAGCTCATTGGAAATCGCTAAGGAACACAATAAAAAATAACGGCTTGGCTTTGCCAAAGGTAAATCTAGGCCCTTGTCCCTTCTAAAAAAACATTGTTTAGGGCCTCAAAATGGCCCCAAAATTTTAGGACCTAGAAAATCCCAGAAAATCATAACGAGGCTGCCAAGATGGATAACTGTGTTGAGTTAGTGGAAGAGGTGGTTTGCCACCGATATCCACTTGGATCAGATAAGATCAAGGAAGAGGTTACCAGGGATCAACCACCAAAAGTTTTCTACAATAATATTGTATGCAAGACCAAGCATAAATCTAATATTCGAAACATCCCAACTCTTCCATGTCTTCAAAATGAATATCATAAAGGTCACCAAAAGGATGGATGCATTCATATAGAGCTTCTTGGTCGAGAACTACGGTCCTTCAAAAAATGATCTCCCTTCATTAAGAACCATTGGGGACCACCATAGGCAATGCTCATCGAAGGAGACTCCATACTTGAGCGGTCACATTTCCAAACCAAGTTGTGATTTATGGCTTCCTAAGATTTGCAAATACTTTTGACCAACAAAAGTCCCCATTATTTGTATGAGTTCTAGGGTGATTGATAGAGATTGGAGGTTTAATTTGCTATAGATCTTTCAATTATATTGGGTCCCATGGATAATGCAATTTTTAGGAGGTACTTTTAGGATTCCTTACCTTTTATAGCTCTAATGATCCATTTAACACAAATATTGGGCCTGTCTTTGTGTGGCAAAAATACATTCCTCCCTTCTCCCTTGGGGTATAGTAGATTTTCCAACTAATGTTATGGACGCCTTGCCTCCATTGTAGTTGGCCCACATAAATATTAAGGGAAGCTTCTCAATCTTGACACAGGCATGTGTCAATGGAATCTTGCATGAGGAATAGTACCCATGAGTAGTAGCTCATACTAGATGCAAATTTGAAACTTCCATGCAAGAGATAAAGGTTTTAGAATCCATTTATCAATTCTCTTTGAAACTATTACCAACATTTCTTCCGAGAGTTCCTTAATGGAGGTTTGTAGGTAACATGAATCCAAAATTATTTGAATACTTGTCTAGGATATAGTCACACCCATCCTTGGCTTAGTAACGATTCAAGTATCTCCTGCTAACTCTATTGGTAGCATTGAGTTTTGGCCATTTGCAATTTCAACCCAAAAGATTTGAAAAATATTTGCAAGTAGTTCACGATGGTTTTTAGGATATACTCCTTTTCAATGATAATAAGGAAAGATTCATTTATAAAGTGTCAATTTACAAGTTGACCACCATTAAGCCTAAGAAGAAGAATGCATCTATTTAGGGTTTTCACTAGTCTATCGTGGAGTAGATAGCCAAGAGATTCTATAGACAATACATAGAGGGTTGGGGTTAGCAGGTAACCTTATTGGATGGAATAAAAAAGCTTTATCTCTTCAAACTTGGCCTAATTGATAATGAGATAGATTGAGACATTTGAATAAAGTGTTTCAAATACTTTGACAAGAAAGTGAACAAATATTAGGGCCTTTAGAATGGTGAGGATGAATAACTATTCCACTCTATCATAAGATTTTTTCAAAATCTATCTTAATGAAAAATGACTCCATGCTTGGCTTCTTTCCCATTCCATGCCTTCCCAAATAGGTATTGAATTTTCCATAATGCATCCGCCTCTAATAAAACATGTGCTATGGTTTGATGAATTTTGGTAAGATATGTTTCACTTGTAGAGAAAGAGATTTAGTTAGAATTTTGTATGATACAATAAAAAAAGTTATCCACCTCCAACTTGCGATAAGCATTGGGTATATCGGCTTCAAAATGAACTTGAGCATGCCTTTGTTAAATGTCTTCCAAGTGGACAAGTCTACATGACATCCTTGTCTACTTGGAGAAGATTCGGGCCAACAAATTCTCAAGTGGCCTTACAAAACTCACATGGGAAACCATCTTGGTGGGGTGACTTATCATATGACATCTCTTTAAGGTTCATCATTAATTCGTTCCACATTATCTTTTGTTCACATTCCCATGGTTTCTCTATTATCATATTTTCAAGAAATATGTCAATACAAGTTTGTATGCCCACAATTCTTTCCTTTGTCATACCTTGAGATTGAATAACCATTTTATAGTGATTGATAAACTCCCTTTAAATCTTCACTTGGATTATAATGTTGTCATCATCAATTTTGAGAGTGTAATTGTACAAATTTGATAGGGGATGGTTTCCAACTGTTGGGACTTATTTAGTAATTTGTTGCACCTAGTTATTAAAGTATTTCTCTCTTGCTTTTCATCCCTTAGATTTTGAATTTTCACCCTTCATGCAATTAATTGTTTTAGTGTGAGGATGAATCTCACATACATCAAATTCACTCATCAACTAAGATGCAAGAACAATGGGTGTTTTTTCACTTGGAGAGATAATAGTCCAACCATTTACATGCAATTACATCACTTTTTAGATATGTATTTCAAAGTCATATTTCCTTCTAACTCATAATTATAGAAAAGGCATGTAGAATTCTCCAACATTTTTCTTGTGTGTGATGTTGTCACCATGTGATGAAGGATGAAAAGCATATGAAAATAATCAATTTCAGTTGAAGAATCCAAAATTTGATAAATGCGGGTATAGGCCTAGCTCAAACAATTTGAAGCAGAACTCAATTAACAATGACCGGGGTGTAAAATAAAATAAAATAAAATGATTATTCCTTAAGTCTGACCATGATTTGAAAATGAACTACCTCTCATGTGTACCATTGAAAATAGGTTGTCAATGAAATAATATAGAGAAAGAAAAACAATGCACATCATTCATCAACAAACATACATCATTAGAAGATAAAATGCTAATTCACCCATTGGAAGATAGCTCATCATGGTGCAAGATCAAGCATATAAGCAACTTCTCTACTGTAGTTTCAACACTTGGATTTCATGTGATTGTTTTTCAATGTTGATTGTTAGACTTTTAGTAGTTGGTGTAATGACTCCCAACTTGACCGAGGAACATTACTACGTGGAATACACATAAAATCATTTTTTATTTTTTTTCTAATTCATTTCCTGTAGCTTACCAACTACAAATGATGCCTAGATTTAACTAGATTCTAATGTCCATAATAAAATGCATCTACAACATTCTAAAGGAACATGTATGCAGTTAATAAATCATCTATAATAACATATAAAACCATTCTTATTCACATAGTAAAATCCATAGCCATAAGACTCATAAGAAAACTTAGATAATAGATAAACACTTATCTTTAAAAGAAATCTTGTGCAACCAACTTCTTCGGAAGGATGTTCCACCCAACCATAGACTTGTTGTTCCACATCTCAACAACAAGTCACCCTCGAGTTGGGGCTAGGAATCCACAAAAGAAAGGTTCCTTCCACAATCTCCTTACAACCAAATAACCCACAAACAACTGGTATTATCCTACAACTATCCCGAATTTCCTCCACCTCTCTTCCTCTTGACCTGCCCAACCCAAGGAATGTACCCCTTCACTTCTCTCAGTCCATCGGGCGTCCCATTCATTTATCAGAGTCTCTCTGGCACAGGTAAACATGAATCTTTCTGTTGGAAACTCAAGGGAACTCACTTCCAGGAAAACTACTAGGAAAAACAACAACAAACACTTGTTGTTACAATGCAACTCACACATGAGCTCACTCTTTAGGCTTGCCAACCTGGATCTTCAATTTCCAGCTCCAAAACACTCCAAACATGCTCCAAAAACGCTCCATCATGCTCCAGAATTTGCCCATCCTTCTTTCTCTAGCTCTGGTTCTCTTTTCCTTACTCTCCCCCTTGTTGTTCATGCCTAAACTAAATGTGAAAATTGTCTAATCCCCCCTTACGAATTTTCTTTATTTTCCCAAGACAATTAACTGCTCACTCTACAAAATGTTGATTGTACTTCAACCCCATGCTCTCCAATAACTATGGGATGTGACTCTCACACCCACCTTTTGACAGGTATTCAATGATTTGGATCTCATACACTCAACCAATAAATAAATTGTTGACCCAAAAGATAATAAAATTCAGAAAATTGGGTTTGGCTTAGTACCCATAAACCATTTCCCCCTTGGGCCCCTCTTAAACACTTCCTAAACATTCATCTCTCTTGTGTATTAATCATCCCCCATCTTAGTCGATATTCCTAACAACTGGTATCACATTATTTTATTAAAATAAGAAATACGTTTTGCATTTTACATCACTTGGCCATAACCACATTCATATATACATTATGCATTAGTTAAACTGGGGATTATATTGGGGCTATTACATGTCCCCTCCCCTACAATTGTGCATCATTCTCGATTCACAACACCATGCCAAAATACATATAAAAATTTACATCATAATATTCAAAAATATAGTTTTGAAATCTGTTTACTCCCCAACAATAGTTCCAACCATAACCTCTCATTCTTCTCAACCTGATGACCCAAGGAATGATCCCCCTTCACTGCTGTCATTACATCAAAATGTACCATTCTTTTATCAGGGTTATCAGCGTAAGTTACCAAGGATTTTGAGGTGTGGTTTCAGAACTCTCGCTGTCCAAAAATGGAGTCTTGCATTTTAGTTTCAAATTTCTTCAAAATTGGCAAACATTTGTGGGTATTCCTCCCTCATAGTTTCTTCATGCTACCATGTTGCATCTTGAACCTTTATCATCCCTATGGATTTATTTCAGATCACTTTGACTTTGCGGTCCATGATGCCTATTGGTTCCACCAGGAAATTCCCTTCATTTTCCACCTAGATTGCAGTCCAATTAATCATGTGGTTAGGGTCATGCACATATTTCTTTACTAATGACACATGAAAAAGATTATGCACTCTCATGGATGCATAAAATACTAGCATGTATGCAACTGGCCCTATCTTTTCTAATATTTTGAATGGACCACAATATCTTTCTGCCAATTTTGGGTAGCAACCCAATCTTATCGAACTTATTTTTATTCTCACTTTTAGGAAAACACGTTCTCCCACTTTAAAATCTATAAAAATTCTATTATTGTCTACATACATTTTCTACCTATCCCATGAAGCCTTTAAATTATGCTCGATCTTTTCCATTTGCTCTTCCATTTCCCGCAATAAATCTGGCCCAATGATAGCTATGCCCGTTGTCTTATCCCAACTGATTAGTGTGTTACACTTCCTGCTATACAATGCTTCAAATGGGATCATTTTTAATGAGGCTTGATACCCATTATTGTAAGCAAACTCTACTAAGTGGATGTAATCTTTCCAATTTGATGGATGGTCCATCACATACATTTTGAGCATGTCTTCAATTATTATGTTGGTCCTCTTTGTTTTTCCATTTAACTCTAGTGAGACACTAGACTGAGATTTAGATTTTTTCAAAATCCTTTGAACAAGCCCTTCTAGAAATTTGATGTAAATTTTGGATCTTTGTCTAAAACAATTGCCTTAGGCACCCCATGTAGCCTGGAAACTTCCTTCATGTAAATATATGCAATGTTTGCTGCCTTGTGTGTGGTATTCATAGGAATAAAATGTGAAACTTTTGTTAATTTATCCACCACCACCATGATGAAATCATGTTGCTTCATTGTTGAGCAGCTTTGTAATAAAATCAATGGTAATCACTTCCTATTTCCACTCAGGAATGGGAAATGGTTGTAGCATCCTCACTATATGTCTATGCCCTGTCTTCACTTTTTGGCATTTTAGACACCTGGATATGTAATTAGCCACTTCCTTCTTCATTCCCCACCAAAAGTATTGGTTTCTTACAGTTGCAATTGTCTTCTTATATCCTGGGTGCCCAACATATGGCACACTGTGCATTTCCTTTAGAACTATATTTTTCAGCTCTTCTAAATTTGGCACATATATTTTTCAGCTCTCCCAACATATGGCACAAGAGGATTTCATCCTCTTTCATCTCAGAATAATTTAATTTACGATGTAAATTTCCTTGATGTAATGTCTCTTTTATTTTTAGATATTGTTGATCTAATTTCCAGCCTCTAAAATTTTGTCTTTTAAATCTGTTGAACATGCTAATCGATGAAATATGCACTTCATGAGCTCTTATGTTGAGTGCATCAACCACCTGATTTTCATCACCTTTGATATGCTTAATTTCAAAGTCATATTCACTCAGAAATTCCAACCATCTAGTTTTCATGGCATTTAATGTTGGTTGTCCAAACAAATGCTTCAAACCATAATGGTTTGTCCTTAGCTCAAATATTTTCCCCATAAAGTAATGTCTCCACATTTTTAATGCATGTATAGTGGCTACTAATTCCAAGTCATGTGTAGCATAATTCCTCTCATGCTCCTTTAGTTTTCTAGACTCATAGCACACCACATGATCTTTTTTACTGAGGATTCCATTAAGCCCTTCCTTGCATGCATCATTGCACATAGAAAAATCTTCATCTGGATCTGCAATCTTTAAGATTGTTGCACTTGTAGACATGTCTTTCAACTATTGAAACTTTCTTCACATTTTGAAGTCCATTCAAATTTCCACTACAAGGAGAACACCTTCTTTTGGAGGTTTTTACGAAACCTCCCCCAAAAAATTATCCCTTAGTTGTTTATAGCAGAGGTTGTTAGCGGAGGTGGACGACTAGAGGTTTTTGCAGAGTTTTTTTTTTTTTGGTGTGCCTTTTAGTACTATACACATCGAAAACTATCAGACCAATGCTAAAATGATCAAACACACACTTACTGTTCATAGTGGAGGTTGTTAGCGAACACGAGCAGTCGAGATTTTTTATGGAGGTTTTTTTCAGTGTGTCTGTCAGTACTATACGCCTCAGTGTGCATAGAAAAATATTGTGTCGGTGATAAAATGATTAAACATGCCATTATTTTTCATAGCAAAGGTTGTTAGCGGATGCAAGTGGTCGAAAGTTTTTTGCAAACAATTTTTTTCGGTGCGCCTATAATGTACATTCGCCCTGGTACTCAACTAAAACATAACACTCCAGAGCATATATGTTCAAACACATTGTCATAAGTTATAAACAATAACAAGCATCGATCAAAGCACATTGGTACCATTGAATCTTACATACCTGTGCGTACAAAATGTCTGATGGCGCACCACGGTAAGGGTAAATAAAAAGAATTTACCAGACCGATTTTCATCGTGACACCTCATCTAGTGCTTCTAATCTCTCAAGCAAGCACCGATGCTTACTTTATTTTCACAAGTGCCCTGTTGTCAGTGCTTCTCAGTGATTTGGATAGATCCACTAGTCGATATTCCACACATTCCCATTTTTTGGAAATTACCACGAATTTTCATTACCTCTCAATGGTGGAACCATGCCTCCTTGGGACACAAGAGTCCAAGTAATTTGTTTATTACCTTTCCATTTCCATTTTCATGAGTTTAAAATTTGAATGTAGCTTGAAATTTGGGAGTTTTCTCAAAAACAATTCCATTTGCAGGCGATGAGTCATTTCGATTCAGCTCGCCTCAACGCGGTGCATCCTGTGCTAACCTAACAGTAAGCACCGCATCCAATGCACCCAAGTTTTAACATAACAGTAAGCACTATCTCCGGTGCTTCGTCATAAACTACCCACCTCGGATGCATTATAGAGGACAATGCCCGGTTAACAGCGTGCCAATGCTTTTATAACTTTTATATATCGGTGCATTCCATTTAACCAAGTGCACTGTTAAAAAATGACACAATAAATATAACTGAGCGGTGCAACCAGTTTAACAAAATGCATTGGTTCAACTAACATCTCTGCATTGGAACATATATTAATAGATTTGATATTGTGGGGTGTTTCTTTGACGCCCTGTGGATGATGCTCTACTATTTACAACATCCTATTAAACAAAATGACGGTGCTTCAATAACTTGATCACCCCGATGTGTTCTTAGTAACATATCACATCACATAATTTGTAATGAATCAATATAACAGAGCAATTCCCATACTGACAGAAATCACATTTGTAAGTTATACTATACGGTGCACCGATAAACATCAAGATGGTGGTCTGGAAACTATAGCGCATTGGTACCATCCGTAAGCGAAATCATATTGCCATGTACACATTTCATAAAAATGGGTCGATGGTGCATTTATGTTAACGAAACACACTATTACATTGTGTCGTTTCGGTGAATGCTCTGTAACTGGTGCTCTTGACAATAGAACACACTGTTAAAATCAATTTCGGTGCTCCAATATCACGATAGCACCAATGCATTTATATTAACACATCACACCGCATAAGTTCATATACAACAATTTCACCGGTCGATGCAACTGGATCAAAGCAAAGCATCGGTGTTGTAAAGAGCACGACACCAGGCTGGATTTTCACAAATTTTTAGTGTTGTGCGTATTATGGTAAGCATTTCTAAGATTCTATGAAGTGTGTTGATTGAGATAAACACACGGATGTTTTCTATTAATCGAACGCATCGCCAATTTTTTGAAACAATTTTTTTTCTCTGCGGTGCGTCAAATAAATAAAATGCAATGGTGATGTGTTCTACAACACAACGAGCAAAATACATAATCATTTACCATATTGGTTTGTTTTATGGGATTCCCTATCAACGATGCGTTATAATACAAACACACCGATATCAATGCATATGAAGCTAAAATAGAGTGTTGGTGCGTTATTTTAAATGAAACACATTGGGGCGGTTAAGTAAGTTGTACCAGGAAAAATAGTTTAAAAATTATAATTTCATCTTGTATTTTAAAACAAACCCATTAGTGTTGCATCATGAAAAGAGAACACACTAGTGTAAATCATTCTTTGATTGAACTAACATAGAGAGTCGATGTGTTTAATATAATCAAGTGCACCGCATGGTTTAACACTAACCCTTAACCGGTGCGCTATATATCACAACTCACCGCTATAGATATCGATGCTCGACTACCAATGACGCACCGGTGCATTATGTTTAATACATCTTTGTTCGGTGCCTTATGTTTGAGAAGGAGCATTGGACGCGGTGCATATGTGTTTGTTAATAGCACTGGTTACTTTTTCAATTTGTTTTGAAAACATAAACTATTTTTAGCTTTTGATAAATACAAATTAGTTATATGTGTTTGTGTTCTATATTTTTAATTCATTTTATCTATATATATGTGCCTAAAATGGATTTTATGTGAATCATATACATCGACAATGTCGAGTGTAGCAGCAACAACAACAATAGTATCAACCAAAAGAAAAATAATTTAATTCACAAACTGCATATGCAAACCTCCATAGTTAAATTTTGTGGAGGTTTTGCTTTGAGGAGGCAAAAACATATGTCACTCTTCTATGCCTCTCATAATTTATCACATCGAATCGATGCTCTACCACTTCCTTAGTTCTCTGCCTCACATCTCCTCCTCCTTGGGTGGCTCAAATTTCTCCAAGATACTTTCCTCATCATTCATGTAGCCATAATATGAACTAGCGTCAATTTGCTTGTAGATCAGATACCTACACCTCCTCTTCTTCGCCTTGAGGGGGCTTATCAAATAACTCTTTGAGGATGGGAAGTAATTTGTAGCCCCAAAGTATTTGTAATCGAGGCTCTTACTTGTGGCACCAGGCACCTCAAATTTTTTCTCTACCAAGTATGTCATCTTGGCCCCCACTTTGGCATAATTAGGACTGTCAATCTCTACGATTGGAGCTTCCCAATGCCCCTTTTCCCTTTTTATCAAGAAAGGACCCTGGTGGATGTTTTAATTATATAACATAGTGTCGGGCTCAAGAATGACCTAATATCCATTAAGTATATTTAACAGAAGTTAGGAAGCACATTTGGAAAAATAACCGATCATGATCCATAAGCTTTATCAACATGCCTTATCACTAAATATTAAGCATTGCCTTGGCCTCAGTCTGCTCCTCCATGAGTCCTCACCCATGTACTTACTAAGAATTTCATCATGTTTCTTCTTCTCCACAACCATGCGCTCGATCGCTTTCTCATCTAGAAGGGGCACATGGGAAACAAACTCTCACTCTCTCTGATGTTGGTTTCCATTGTCCCGCTCTCCCATTTCTTCCACCACATCCTCATCTTCCTCAAATAGGATCAAATTAATGGCAACAAAATCATTTCTCTTGATCATCAAGATGGCCTCCCTCAAGATAGACTCGATCCTCTACCACTCCCTTAGTGCTCTATCCCACATCCCATCCTCCACGTGCCACTCGAATTTATCCAAGATATCATTCTCGTTACCCATGTCACCATAATAATTGGCGTCAATTCACTTGTAGATCGCATACAGGGGGGGCTTATTGATTATCTCTTTAATGCTGGGGAGGAATTTCGCAGCAACACTTGTACAATTGGGCTAGGAAATTCCTCCCCAACGTCAAAGAGATATTCAATAATCCCCCCTCAAGGTGAGGAAGAGGAGGTCTAGGTATGCGATTTACAAGAAAAATGACGCCAGTTATTATGACGATAGTCAAGTGGTATGCAGAGGAGGAGATGCAGGCTAGAACACTGAGGGAGTGGAAGATGATCGAGTCTATCTGGAGGGGGGGCAGGTTGAGAATCAAGAGCGGTGAGGTCATTTCCAGTAAGTCGGTCCTATTCGAGGATGATGAGGATGTGGCAGAAGAAATGGGAGAACAGGGCAAGGGAAACAAACAATAGAGAGAGAAATAGTTTGTTTCCCATGTGCCCCTTCTAGATGATAAAGCGATATAGTGCATGGTTGTGGAGAAGAAGAAACATGGTGAACTTCTTATTAAGTACACAAGTGAATATCTCATGGAGGATCAGGTAGAGGCCAAGGCAATGCTTAATATTTATCAATAAGGCATGCTAACAAAGATTATGGATCATCAATTCTTTTTCCAAATGTTCTTTTTAACTTCTATTAGGTCATTCTTGAGCCTGACACATTGTTATAATTAAGACATCCACCAGGGTCATTTCTTGTTGAACAGGGAAAAGGGGCACTGAGAAGCTCCAATCGTAGATCTTGGCAGTCCTAATTATGCCAAAGTAGGGATCGAGATGATGGACTTGGAAGGGAATAAAGTTGATGTGGATGGTGCCACAGGAAAGGGCCCTGGTTACATATACTTTGGGGCTACGAAATTCCTCCCCATCCCCAAAGAGCTATTTGATAAGCCCCCTCGAGGTGAAGAAGAGGAGGTGCATGTATGCGATTTACAAGCGAATTAACGCCAATTCATATTATGGCTATAGGAATGACGATGATGGTATCTTGGAGAAAGTCGAGCGGCCCACGGAGGAGGATATGCAATGCAAAGCATTGAATAAGTGGTAGAGGATTGAGTCCATGCGCTAAATTATTTGAGGCACCGAAGAGTGACCTATGTTTTTTCCTCCGCAAAGCAAAACCTCCACAAAACTTTAATTGTGGAAGTTTGCATGCGTACTTTGTCAATTAAATTGTTTCTTGATGCAATTTTACGTAACAACAATTCTGGTGCACTTTAAATCGCACCGATGCGTTATAAATAGTATACCACACATGTATATTGTGTTTTTTCAAATCATGTTGATGTTGTTGTTGTTTGATTTATAAAATGTATAATAAGTACGCTAATGCTTTCTTTATTTTTAAATTAAATTTAAGATGTATCACTCATTAGAATTTAGAGTTGCCATCTAATGTTTAAATTTAGTTCTATGAAATCATTTACTTTGGATTGCAATTGCAAAAACTTATAACTATTAATGCCATATAATGTTAAATTAATCCTCAAGGTGAATTGTTTAATTTCCAGCAAGGTACCAAGTGTCATATTAGACTATAAAATGCACCTCACTTTATATTA
>ML804331.1:117102-133976 GCA_009831015.1 Picea engelmannii | reverse complement strand
CCTTGGCATCTCCCAATGCAAATGTCCTCGGTCTGGTCACACCGAAAAATCTTAAGCATCTCTTTGGTTCTGTACGTATGCTAAGTTTGTGTGGAACTAGGTCACACAATTTTGTGTCCAGTGTCTTCTTGCTTCCAATACTTAGAAATTCGCCTTGTTAAGTGATATATTACCTTAGGTCGTTCAGTATCGTGCAGTGTGGCAACTTATCACAATTGAAGTCTTATTTCTCATCTAGAAAAAATGTAATTAATCTATTTTTAATCAAGCTCAACCTGCTAAGGACATTCCATGGTTTGATAGTTCGTTGATCTGTGCAAACCTCTATATGCATATTATTATGCAGATTCAAAAAGTGGAGCTCAATGTGACGCATTTGTGCCAATTTCTAGAATATTGGGGCAGGGTCCTCTACACTATATGAACTGGCAACCTCCAATCGCATCTTGTGCACCTTCAATTCATTCTCAACAATCTAAGGGAAAACTAAGATATAGAATAGGATGTGTTCAAGAGAGTTGACAGCACTGAAGCAACTAGCCTGGAAGAACTCCACCGAGGCCCCAAAATGTCCAGTTCCTGTTGTTGGCCTTGACCATTTCTGAGAATCCACCAAAGTAGGCAATCCAAGCTTAATGATAGTTGGTGATCCACAAATCTTGATCCCAAGACAGCTAACAATGGAAGGAGGCCCATTCCCAAAGACAATGATGACCCCTTGCCTAATGTGGATCCCATTCCAACACCTACTTAATTTATGAAAATTGTTGTGCATGATTTTTGCTTGTGTGACTTAATGGCCAAACGTTTGGTTATGTGTCAAGTGGAGTGTGTTATGGTTGTTTAATTTTATGGCTTTGATCATTTCTGTTCACCCAGGTTGCAATTTTAATAGACATTATATTCTTGGGCATAGATGCTAGTTTTTAAGGCCGAGCCTAGGCTACATTTTTGCTAGTGCTGGCTGCCTAGCAGCCCACTTCTTTTTGTAAACATAGTCTGATATGTACAGTATTGTCTATATTAATAGAAGGAAGCATTATATATTAAAAAAGACTATTTTTATGTCAGTATTCCAATCTTTGTGATTTTTTTTTAATTAGCTGTAGCACAAAAGGCCACTGCAACAACCTTTCACGTTGTGTAATGTCAATTTCCAACAATGGAAGAGTATGGGAAGATACGATAAATAAGATAAGATAATTTTATTATTGTCCAATGAATGACCACAAAAGTAGGTCCAT
Source organism: Picea engelmannii (assembly GCA_009831015.1). NCBI lineage: Eukaryota > Viridiplantae > Streptophyta > Pinopsida > Pinales > Pinaceae > Picea > Picea engelmannii. The sequence continues at coordinate 132,732 of ML804331.1, read as the reverse complement.
CATGCAAAATTTTCTACAATTAATATATTTTCTACTTGGGAGTATTTGTGTAAGGGGAGGATCCTTTGCAAGGTTGCAACTTCCTTCGAATTACAAGCTTCCTTTTTATGTCAATTTTTTTGGTTTCTTCTTTATATGTACAGCTTGAATTGTCTTGAAGAGTTGTCGATTCTTGTTGGTCTATGTTTTTCAACATTCCTTGCACAATTATTCACAACTCAGTTACTCAGCTAGTAGACTAATACACCCATACTAGCTCTACCTATATACTAATGTGAATCTACAAAATAATGAATCATCGTTTAGGATCAAGAATGTATCTTTTGAGAGTGTCCTCTGGCAAGTGATTCCCAATGCGATCGATACTCAATTTGTCTATTAAATGCATCCATTTGGGGTATGAGAATTCACAATGGGATCAATGGAATTTTATGATAGATTCACTTCTTCACTTTTCACTTTATTTTTAATACATATGAATGATGATAAACATGCCATCCATGGAAATAGAGATTAGTGGGCCAAAGTTAGCATATTTGGGAGTTAGATTATACTATATTAGAAATCAGGTTGTCTAATGATAGCATTTTTTGTATGTGTACAATTAATATAGTTCACAAGATGACAAATAAGATATGGACATCTCTATGTTACTTGTGTATGAGTAACATAGGGAGCATTGGGGTCAAAGGACCAAAATTCCTCTATACTCTTACAAACGTTGCCTTTGTCTTCATCACACTGTTTTTTCTACTTTTCTTCTTTAACCTCTTATTAGCATCCTTGTAATAAAATTATCACTTCTTTTTGTCTCAAACCTATGATCTTGTCGAATGTTATTTTGTTGTTGTTATGCTTAAATTCCAACAAGGGATCAACACTTCGATTTAACATGGCATCAAAGCCATAGTGCTAGAGTAGAGCTTTCTTGGAGAGTGATTGCAACGAGTAGGATTTTATTGATGAGGCATTCGAGTGGGCAATCATAGGGTTGGATGATGATGAAGGATCACTTTTTAAATTTGATATGGAAATAATGAAGAGAAGTAAAGAAGAATAAAGGTTGCAAATTGAGAAAGGCCTAAAAGACGAGTGATCAGAAGAGTTGAAAAGCTGCTAAGAAAAGCATAATGCAGAATCCAGACTCAAGAGCACAGCAAGCTTGTTGAATACATGAAGAACCTGAATTGAAGGTACCTTATATTTTTATTATGTTGTAAACTTTCCAGGGTTTTTTCATTATGTTATTAAGAAGAATAAGCTGAGATTTTATTCTTGTGGAATTTGTACAAACACTTTGCAATACTTGCAAGTGCTTGCTTAACTCGTAACCCACAATTCCTTTTTGCAATACCCACAATTGCCTTCACTATTCACAATAGCAAGCCTTCTTTACAGGCAACTTTTTTTCAAGGAACCTGGTTAGCAGAACCTTGGTCAACTTCTAAATAGTTTCATAGATATACTCTTTACAAATATGTTATTTGTGTGTCCAGAAGTGAAATTCACTTGTGAAGCCCCACAAGATTACTTTGAGGGTTAGTTGCAAACACTGCAAGACCCAAAATGATAAGCTACAAGTGAAAGGAAGATTCAAGTATCAAAGACCATAACTTTGTCTTGTACCTTTTCTCTAATGAAGTGTTGTTGAACCTTGATGTGCTTGGTCCTAGCACGATAAACTGGGTTCAGGCCAACTTTAGCACCTCCTACTTGTTGCAAAAGATCTCCATATCCATGTCATGTGTTGCACATAGATCTAAGATAAGATAAGATATAGATCAATTGTATTGATGTCCAACAAGTGACCACAAATAACTCAATGGGACTGCTAAGTACAATAGTATCAATACACTGTGAGAGCACAAAGACCACTCCTATATAAAGACCAAATGCAGATCTAATCTAAGATTTAAACTCCAATATCCCAGAAAGAAAGTGCTACTAGAAAAATTGGAGTAATACATGGTCTGCTAAAGGGCCAACGACCAAACAAGCACAAAACTCTCTGGAGGGATGACTCAGAGGAGGGTACATGGGGGAAGGAGCAGCCTTAGTGCCCCCTAGACAGTGTGCCTTGCCGTCTCAAGGGAGATGCCTGTTACTTCTATTTGGATGCAAAGGACTACTCGTTGGAAGGACGAGCCCTGTCTCAATATCTGAGTCTGCAACTCCATACAGGTCTCGCTAGTGGGGGGTAGGAGACCCTCTTTGGTCTCACAGATCTGAACCCTGCTAGAATGATGCTACTGTCCCCCTACTCATTAGCGCCCCTGACTGCTAGGAGCACCAAAAAAAAAAGGATGTAATCGCCTAAGTAGTGTTTGGCCAGGAGGGTGGCCTAAGCATGGAGGATCAAAGACACAATTCCTCCCTCATAAACAAAGCTAAGAACTGCTGACTCAAGTACCAAAAGAAGATGGAGAAAGATTTTTGAGACGCCTTGAAGAGGCAAAAGAAACATCCTTGTAACTCAGTGGATAGGAGATTGAAAAATAAAGTGCTCCTCTGTTTGTGTGTCCTACATATGACAAAGCTAGCAAATCCTGCTTTCTTGTAGAATCGGATGCTTAGCCTCTACTCAGAGGCAGTGTGAATCCACTCGAGATTGGCCCAGAGGGATCCTAAGCACACGCATCTAATGCCGAAGCATGTAAGGGGGTCGAACATTGAGGCCACCTCTTAGCTCCAAGAAGTGCTCTATGTAGAAGGCCATCTTCGGCTTCAACCCCCATGGTGGATCAAGCCAAGTGACCTAGATATATTGCTTATATACATTATCTTTGATAACACCATTCATCTCCAGTTTAACTGGCAAGAGATGTCGAGAGGCACCAAAAGCGTATTTGCAAGGACAAAGGTGGTCCATCGAGATAACCAGAGAACAACATTTTCCTTAGCTAGACAACCTCACACATTATTGATATTATCACCTTGTACTCTACCTCTATAGATAATAGAGCCACCAGAGATTGTTTCTTACTCTGCCAAGAAATTGGACATAAAGGTAGCCTGAAGCCGACTTCCTATCATCTGTTGAACCATCCTAGCCTGAATTTGTCCCCTTTAGAAACTATAAGCAGTAGTCCAAGGTTCCTTTGATGTATCTTGGTATCTACTTTATCGTGTTCCATTCAATGTTATCAAAACTGGATCAATCATTGAACCGGTTGACCCCAAAAATTGGAACCAAAAACAAAACTAGACCACAAAACCAGTTAACCAAAAAATACATAAAATATTCAAATTTTGAAAAAAATATAGTTGATCAATGAAGGTTAGCAAGTACTTGGATCTTTTGGAGGAAAAAGAGGGTGTTGGGTGAAGGTAAACCCTAGCTATGGAGAAGTACAGAGCCAAAGCTAGTACGATCTGACCAGATCCGCATTCTAAATGAGAATCTAGGCTGGAACGCGGTTCGATAACTATGGAAGATCCCATATCGTGCTTATTGAATGGATTTCTAAGTATGTCTTCCTAAGTTTTCTTCCTTTCACCTTTGCATTCCTCTGACAAGGTCATATGACGTTTCCAAAAGTTTTGCCATAAGAACAATGGATGACGTTTTGGTGAATTATTTGGATCCTGAGGGCGATCAGGAGCCTGCCTTCCCATCTAACAAGGTTTTCGTTCATGCCCAAAGGCTTAAAAGAGCCATTGACATGGCATCTCTCCCTTCGTCAGATCAGGCAGGTGCCTTTCAAGAGGCATGCAAGAGGTCGTTATCTCGAGGTTTTTCAATGCAGGCAGGTAAGGAATTCAGAGAGGAGTCTCAATCCATCAACTCGCAAGTGAAAGCTAAGGAGATACCCAAACATGCCATCCCTTATACACTATTGTTGCATGCAGAGGAAGCCTCCTCCAGGGTTGCATGCAATAGCTCGACATAGATTTCTGATATTGAAGCCTTTGTGAGGCAATCCAAAGAAGGGCGAACAAAAAAGCAGCGTTGTTGGAAGATTCAGGCGGAACGCAAAAGAATGGTCATCGGTGATGATGTATAAGTCAGAGCGATCCCCGACCTCCTTGGTAAAACAACAGTCGGGAGATTCGATGGAAAAGTAGTAAGCCCAGCAGCGCTAAAAAGTTGGATGGTCGATAATTGGTGAAGGCTCTTGGATATTTCCCTTTGTTTCACATTTTAGTTCGGGGTTGGATAAGTTTTCAATTCTCTTGCAGAAAGGATATGGAGTCAATCCTTAATAAAGAGTGGGGATGGGGTCCTTCTAGACTAGTGTTAAAGGAGTGGTCCATCTCCTTTGATCCTTTGCGCGAGTCCAGAACGCCTTCTAAAATTTGGGCCATTTTACCCAACCTTCCCTTGGTATTTTGCAATGAGCCACTTTTTCAGTCTACAGGAAACAAAATTAGCTCTTTCTTAAGCAGCAAGCCTGGATGGGAGATGAAGGAGGATCGCAGGTGGGCATGGGTGCAAATTTCTATGGACCTTAAAGAGAGCCCGATGTTAGAAAAATAGGTGTGCTCATTTCACTATAGACAATATAGCAATATTGTCACCCAACCATAGGCACAAAGGCCACCCCCGAGCACCTTAAGCTTAATAGAGAGAATAATTTTGGAAGCAAACCCTAGAACCAATAGCCAACCAAGGTAGCGATAGCATACCTCTCTCCAGAGCTAGCGTACCAGGCAGAAAGTCCAAACCATAACCGAGGAGAAAGTCCAAGCCAAAACCGAAAATGCCAGTTGCAGCAGCTGCAGCCCCTCTCCAAACTTGTGCACCACTGGTCTTATGCAGTTGTGACATAGAGTGTGACAAATGAGCTCTAGCACCCTTTTATTTATAGTCGTCCAAGTGACCTACAAGGGCCGACTTCTACTTCTGGAGGCTAATAACTCAATAATAAATATTCTCTTGAGTTGACTTCTCTCCTAGCGTTATTATCCAATGTTTTAGGGTTTCTCTTGCTTCCTAGAATATTCTAGTCTTGTCAGAGGTTACACGTGAAGGCTAATACCTCCCACAGCTACCATAATATCAACACTCCCTCCTAGCCAGGGAGGTATTAAAGGAAATGGTCTTGAGCACAAACAGACCATTCAACCGGTAGCATCATCATAGCCACACAGGTGTCTCATGATCAAATCATGAGCACCATCATCACTATCAATATCATTTGATAGCATCAACTGCATCATCTCTCGAAGCCATACTCCATCTGGGTAATCGGGCACGATGTTGAATAAGTCACTCACTCCACAAAGTGATACAAGAACCATTTTTCTAATCCGGACATATGTCCTAGAAGAATAGTTGTTCCAACAGATGCTGGAAGCCACGCCATGGGCTACAAGGACTATTCTTCTAATCTGGACATACGTCCTAGAAGAATGAATGTCCTGGACTATTTTCCACAGGGAGAATGTTTATCTATCAGCATACTAACTATCCATCTAGCTGGTAATCATCTCCAACACTAGTGATAGTCTTCATGGCAATCAGAACAATGTCATTCAATAGAACACAACTACTATCCAGTGGTACACAACCACACCAAGTAGCACATGGCTACTAACCAGTGACACATAGTCACAACCAGTGGAACACATCCACCACAGTGGCATACAACTACTGTCCAAAGACATACAGTCTCCACAGCAATCATATCATCTGATATCAACCTGCATAATAATATCATGATACAAACTGAGTCATCTGGGCCATTCTTCCACTCACAACTGTGAGATCTGGAAGAGCATTTGCCCTCATACATTAAAAGCATCAACCATGGGCTATCTGGACTATTCTTCCCAAACATGGAAGAATAATTGTCCTTGATTTGTGAGCCTAGACCATTCACCTATCTGGGCCATTCCTCTCGCACTAATCATAGTGCAACCTGGATAGAATGAGTCTGCCCTAGGGAATGCATGTCCCCGATTGCTAAACCTGGACCATTCACCTAATTAGGCCATTCCTCCGAACCATTTCCTATGGAAATGACTATCATGCACCAAACTCCAAAACGGACCATTCTTTGAAACTGTGAACTTTGAAAGAAGGACTGCAACGAGGCGGACCATTCTTCGAAACTGTGAACTTTGAAAGAAGGACTGCCCAACGAGGCGGACCATTCTACTTGAGCATTACTCAGAGTGACTGCCAAGAAGAATGACTGTCCTAGACCATTCCCCCACACTGGCCACAAGGGGAATCATTGTCTATGGTACATCAGCAATTTATCGGACCATTTTCATTACGAAAATGATTGTCCGATATGGACCATTTTCCGAACTGGAAAATGCATGTCCGTCAGAAATCTCAAACCACTTTCCGATCTGGAAAGGAACTACCCATCCTAGACCATTTTCCAAACTAGAAAAATGACTGTCCATAAATCAACAACATATCAGTGCTCCCTCCCAACCTGGGAGTAATCACTTCCTCTTCCAATAAGGAAGTCGTCTCCACGAGCCCCAACTTGTCTCTTAAGTACGCAAACTTTTCATCTTGGACAAAGGCTTTACCAAAATATCTGTTATCTGCTCATCTGTGGAGATATACTGGAGAACCACTTCTCTCTTCTGGACTTTATCACGGAGAATATAATGATTGATCTCAATATACTTCGGCCTGTCATGGAACATCGGTTTCTTTGAAAGCTTCACATAGCTCTGATTATTACAATATATCATGGTCATATTCAGCACCTGATCAAACGGTCCAGAAATCAACTTATTGCTTTTGAACAAGCATCACAAGCTGCAATATACTTTGCTTTTGTAGTGTTGATTGCAACACACTTATGTTTCCTACTAGCTCATGACATCGTGGCAAAGCTCAAACTGAAACATATCCAAGTAGCACTTCTTCTGTCATCTGCACTCCCTGGCCAATCTGAATCGATAAATCCATGCAAGATGTATATCAGAATTCGAACGTCCCACAAGGCAAATATCTGGCTAAGTATTCTCCAAATACATTAACGAGCCAATCAATTGTCGATACAGAGACGGGTCTATTAGATTAGAGTCTCTCAACTTCTTCAAATCTGTCATAATGGGAGTTTGCCATGGATTAGCAATCCATCATCTCGGACTTATGAGTAACCATTTTGTTACACTATCTCTATCATAGAAAGTTTTCACCACGCTTATGATGTATATGAGATACTCTGCATCAGGTTGCTTGAATCCATACAAGGTCTTCTTCCATTTGCATACATGAGTCTCTTTCTGGTATAAGCTTCTTTTTCAATTTTTTTTATTGGGAAGAACAGTGTTTTACATGTAAATTTCAATCTATGGATACTGCAAGAGGTATATCTGGTTTACTGGAACAAGTTGTCGTCATAGTCTTCTCCCTCCTTCTGGAAGAACCTCTAGTTCTGAATCTCGCAATGCTTCCATTCATAAGTCTTTTTCACATTTTCTTACATACATTGTTCTTCATCACAACTTCCATTTCTTCTGCTTGATTGCTTCTAGTGGATTCAAGCCAAGCTGGTAGTCTTATGATTCTCGGTATAATAACTGGTTGTTCTGGCTTTTCTTTCTTTCTTGGAATCTTCGTGTTTTTCCTCATGTTCCTCTTTAGCTTTTGGGTCCATGGAGTCTTCTATAGATTCCATGCCCTTCCTTCCTGAAGATTCCAACTTCTTCCTTTCATCATAGGAACATGGATGTAGATGGACAACCAAGGATACTTGAGACTTCTTTTCGAAGAGGACTTCTTCTAGAGTCAAACTGAACACGTGTTGCTTATCATGGCTACTACTTTCAATGGGAACATGGACAGATACTTCATAATCTTCAAGGATTCTTCAATGGATCATATCATTTAGGATTAGCTCCCTCCTAATCCTCGCTTCATGCATGAATGCATGCTCTTCTTTTGGAATTTTGTAATCATCTCCCTCCATCTAAGAGAGTCCATGCTTTCGTCTACATCCTTATTGTCTTCTGCAAAGTGTCACAAGTCTTATTCTAATTTCTTCTTGATTACTGACTTCTCTCTTTTTTGACTCCTTCTGATTTTATTCTGATTTTGGCCTATCTAGCAGTTGTTACTTATATAATAGATTCCTGGAGAATTTGCCAACGTACTGCATCTTCTTGTAGTCATCGTAATAGCAATCGTTATCTTGTTATTCTTTCATAGGTATCGTTTCACTGACCATCTTATCTTCTAAGAAATAGATACACATGATATGTACAGGAACTATGTAAACATGTTATGTACAAGAATACTGTTACCTTGACTAGAAGAAGAAGTCTGCTTCATCCTGCTTAACTTTCTTTGAGGGTTCCTTTTCTTCGGCAACTGTTGCTTCGTGTGTTTCCTTCCTTTTCTTTAACTCAGGACAGTGGTTCTTGTAGTGACCATATTTTTGACAGTTGAAGCATTGTATTTTTTACATATGCTTTTCTTGATTTGGTTTCTTCCTTAAGTCAAACTTCCTCTTATTCCTGAAATTCTTGAACTTTACTGTGAAGGCTTGATCATCATATTTCTTTTGGGATTTCTCTTTTGCACTAATCCTTGATTCTTCTTAAGCACAGCAAGTCCAAAGCTCTTCAAATATGGGATACTCCTTTCTTGTGTTCATGCTTGCGGCAAATGCATCCCATGTCTTGGGAAGGTCATTGAGTACTATATTTACTAGTTCCTTTTCTGAAATGATTTCTTCAATAGCTTGTAGTTGATCTCTTAACTGAGAGATTCTTACAAAGTATGATGTTATGCTATCATCATTGTTCATTTTCATGTCACAGAGCTCATTCTGCAGACTCATCATTTGTCCAATGTTTTTGACTGAGAATAGGTTAGTTAGGGCATCGTACATCTTCTTAGATGAGTCAAGATGAGAGATGTAGGGTATCAAGTGGTCTTTTACAGAGTCCACTATGATACTCATAGCATTGATATCATTGTCCTTGAACTTCTCCATAACTGCGACGTTCTGAGGTTCCTTCTCTTTTCCTGCTTCAACCTGTGGTTCCATGATCTTTCCTTTCACAATATCCAACACTTTATTCTTGGCAAGGATGAGGTCAATCCTTGTTTTCCATGCTCTGAAGTTAGAAGCCCCTTCTAACTTGTTTTATGACTTCATAGAGTAAGTCATGACTGCTTTGACTTGGTCAACCTTTGACTTTGCCCAAAAACTCAAACTTGACGTCTTGGCTTGCTAAGAGTACCAGGAGGTGCGCTAGGCTAGGGCGCACTAGGCTATCCAGGAACTAGGTCAAGCTCTTCACTTAAGGTGCCTTAACAAGAGGGTTAGGGTTTCGTTGTTGCAGCAAAAACTTTGACTGCAACTGCAATTGTAACCGAGTAAATCCTCCCAATCTATCTTCCAGCGGTTAGACTATCCGAAGATAGTGTGGGCCCATAACATGTTAGAAAAATAGGTGTGCTCATTTTACCATAGACAATATAGCAATATTGTCACCCGACCATAGGCACAAAGGCCACCCCCGAGCACCTTAACCTTGACAGAGAGAATAATTCCAGAAGCAAACCCTAGAACCAATAGCCAACCAAGGTAGCGTACCTCTCTCTAGAGCTAGCGTACCAAGCAAAAAGTCCAAACCATAACCGAGGAGAAAGTCCAAGCCAAAACCGAAAATGCCAGTTGCAGCAGCTGCAACTCCAGCTCCTCTCCAAACTTGCGCACCACTGGTCTTATGTAGTTGTGAGAGAGAGTGTGACAAATGAGCTCTAGCGCCCTCTTATTTATAGTCCTCCAAGTGACCTAATTGGGTCGACTTCTACTTCTGGAGGCTAATAACTCAATAATAAATATTCTCGAGTCGACTTCTCTCCTAGGGTTATTATCCAATGTTGTAGGGTTTCTCTTGCTTCCCGGAATATTCTAGTCTTGTTAGAGGTTACACGTGGAGGTTAATACCTCCTGCAGCTACCATAATATCAACACCTGACAAACGAGATTGAGTTGGTTTGGGGTCAGTTTAGATGGATGCAGAAAATTGACTATTGGCAGGTAACCTTTAGATGCTTCAAGTGCCACCAAGTGGGTCGTGTCCAAGCTTAATGTCGCAAATCCCCAACGAATTTTCCTCCATTCCATAAAAAATGGAAACGAAAAAGAGCCAGTTGAAGATCGTGACGTCAACGAAGGGAATGCATCAAGTGGAGAAGCCAAGACAAGTCTTCAAGCCAAAGGTAACCTCTCGTCGGCTCTTTCTAATAAAAAATCAAAATCCTTTCTTTTGTCTGATAATTCTCCCCCCTGGGACAACGCCTTACATGACTAGGCGGTTCACAATTTCCCCCCTTTGAATAATGCATCTCCTACCACCTCCAAAGTGGTGGTCTCTGGGATCCCTTGTACCGAGAAGGTTGAGGAGATGTCGTGAGCCCATTCCCATATTGCTCAGTTTGGAGCGACAAAGGAAGGCTCCTTCCCCTTAGATACAAGGGGTGTTCCCTATAGTTCCCTGGCTAAAATTCCCTCTAAGAAGACGTGTTCCTCCTCCTTTTCGACACTTTCCCGTCAAATTGTAAAATCTGATTACCTATTATGCTCCAAGTCAAAAAACGTGGAAGAGGGGGATTAGCCCTTGATAAAGGAGCTGGGGGGCAGGCGAGCAGGAAATCCTTCATCTCCATTGCCCAATCCAAAGCCTTGAAGAAAATCAAGAGCAGTAGACAATCAACCATAGATCGGGTGCTTAGAGCAGGAACAGCCCAAGATGGGGTTCAGAAATGATTATTCTCTTCTTCAATGCAAGAGGAGTAGGGAGCGCTCCTGAACTCCAAGCTCTCAAGTGTTTGGTCGTGGTATCAAAGCCTAACATCATCTTGATCCAAGAAACAATCTGCAAGGTGATAAAAGCAAAAGAAATTTTCAACAATTTTTGAAGGGTTGGTCTATCTTCGCCATTGACTCAATGGGCCTCTCTAGGGGCCTTCTTATGGCTTGGAACCCTAATCTCTCTGCCTCAAGAATAGACTCTCTCTTCAGGGATTCTTGTAGAGATTCAGGACAAATCTCCGAAAATCTCAGTGAGAGTAATCAACGTGTATGGGCCATACTCTGATAGAGTTCTGTTTTGGGAATTGTTAGGAAGTTCTAAGGTCTTAAATGCCTCTAATATAATCCTCAGCGGAGACCTAAATTTCACTCTTTCTTTGAGAGAGGTATGGGGAGACAGGACCAACAAGAAGGTTTTTTTATAAATTGGATTGAAAAACAAAATTTGGTTGATGTTGAACCTGCTAAAATATCACAAACATGGAGAAATGGGAGAAGAGGGTAGGACGCAGTTGCAAAACGTCTGGATCGGTTCCTACTATCAAAAAATCTTTTGTCAAAAAATTGGAAATTCAAATCCAAGGTGGTAGTTGGAGGCATTTCTGACCATATGCCAATTCTTCTAGAAATCAACAAACTAGGTCAAGGCACAGATGATCAAAATTAGAGCTAAGCATTCTCCTTCAGAGAAGGTAGGACCTGCTTGCGTATGAAGAAATAAAGTGGTGGCTTAAGAGTAGAGCTCTCTAGCTCAAAGAGGGAAACGGAAACACTAAGTTCTTCCACAATTTTGCACGACAAAGAAAGCAGGTCAATACAATATGGGAAGTCAAAAATTCCATGGGTGATATGGTCTCCTCCTTTGATGAAATGGTAGCAGCTAGGAAGCATTATTACTCATAATTATTCAAGGAGCCCATTCGATGCCCAATAGAAAAAATTCTAAAGGTGGTATCCCTTTATCCTAAGTTAGTTTCCAAGGACGAAAATGTCACCCTAAAAGAAGAAATCTCCGATAAGGAAATTTTGTATACTCTTGAAGCCTTTCAGAAAGGTAAAATCCCAAGGTCAGATGGCCTCTCGGTAGAATTCTTCCTAGGGATTCTATGAGCTTTTAAAGGATGATCTGACGAAAGTAGTAAACGAGTCTCAAAAACTGGGGAAGGTGTGGAACTCTTTCAACGAGACTTATCTGGCTCTAATTCCAAAAAAGAAATACATAGTATCCATTAAGGATTTTCGTTCGATTTCTTGTTGCAACCTTCTATATAAACTCATTGCCAAGATAATCGCAACTCGTCTCAAGCCTATTTGTAGCGAGTATATTTCGGCTGCGCAGTTTGTCTTTTTGGATGGCCGCCAAATTCACGATGCAGTATCTATCACGCAAGAAGTCCTTCATTCTTTAAAAACTAAGAAAACCCTCGGGTTTATGGTGAAGCTGGATCTAGCTAAGGCCTATGATAAGGTTAAGTGGACCTTCGTTAGGTTGGCCCTAATTCAAATGGGGATAAACCTCTTGATAGTTAACTGGATCATGGGGTGCATCGAGTCTACTTCCTTAGTTGTTTTAATTAATGGCTCACCCTCTCCTTTCATTCGTCCCTCGAGGGGTCTTCAGCAAGGATGCCCCCTTTCCCCCTTTATCTTCTTGTTGGTTGCGGATGGTTTAAGAAGACTTATCTCCCAAGCTCTTGAAAGAAAATTAATCAAAGGAATAAACGTGGCGAGGGATGTTTTTCTAACTCATTTGCTCTTTATAGATGATGTCATCCTTTTTAGTGCAGGCCTGTTACAGGAAGTGAAAGCATGGTCAGAAGTGCTCGAAGTCTTCTATAAGGCGACAAGAATGCAGATCAATGTCTCAAAATCGGTGATTCTCACCAATTCTTTGGATGAGGAAGTTATAAGACAACTAGAGGAGCATAGATGAGGGGATCAAATATTTAGGATTTGCGCTGAAGTCAAATTCCTACTCCTTCAATGACTGGTCATGGCTAATCAAAAAGAGCCAAAGTCGGATCTCTTCATGGGCACATAGATGGCTTTCGTGGGGGGCAAGTTGGTTCTGATCAACTTTGACCTCAATGGTATTCCAATTTATTGAGCTACTATAGCAAAAATCCCAAAAGGGATTTTAAACAAGGTGAGGAAAATTTGTTTTCATTTTCTTTGGAGAGGCAGTAAAGACAACGGTGGCTCACATTTGGTTAAGTGGAAATGGATTGTTCAGCCAAAGGAGCTCGGGGTGGGGGGTTAAGAATATCTTCCTTTTCACTAAAAGTCTTGCTGCTAAGAGTCTATGGCAGTTGATTCACAACAAATCTCTTTGGGGAAAAGATTTAACAGCTAAAAATTTTGCAAGCCAATCTATGGAGGAATAGCTCAAGAACTCGAGGAAAATGGGGCGTCAAGGTCCATTGGATGGAAAGCGATGTTGGACGCATATCCGTTAATAGGTAATTCGCTATGCTAACAGGTAGGAAATAGACGATGTGTGAGAGTCGGGGAGAATCCATGGATCGAAGATGGAGGAGGCTTCAAACTGACAGAAGGTCTGGTTGAAGAGTTGCATGCAAAAGGTGTATACACTATTTGGGATGCCAAGCTACATGAACAAGATGGACTTGGTCGTAACGCTTCGAAAGACGCGGAGTTCTTAGGCTTACCAGAGTACAGAAAAGAGGAGTGGAATTCCTACATTGCTATATTGTCATCAAACTTTCTACTACTGCAGGAAGACGTAGAGGATGTTATATGTTAGGGAAAAAACGAGAAGTCTAGAATTTATACTGCCAAGCTAGGATATCAAGTGTTCGTCATGAATGACTTCGACGGCAATGTGCAAGACTGGTGGAAACCCTTGTAGAAGGCCAACTCTCACCTCAAGGTAAAGACTTTCTCATGGTTGTCTATAGAGAATAAAATTCTAATGTAGGATAATGGTATAAAGAGGGGGTGGTCGGGCCCTAGATGGTGTGTCCTATGTAGGAACAACGAGGAATCAGTTCAACATTTGTTTATAAGCTGCTCCTACATTCAAGAGGTCTGGTTAGAAGTGGGATCCACGCTGAAATTTGGCAACATGATGATGGAAGGAGAACTAAAAACGTGGATTAAAGCTGGCTCGAAGATAACCACGACAGTCGTTACAGATCTTTGCCGCTCTTCACGATTTACTTTGTTTGGTGGGCTCGAAACTCCTTCATATTCCAGAACAAGTATATCCCAAAGGAAGCAACTAGTGGTTTAATATTAAAACTCTCTAGAGAACACCTGCGTAGAGAGAAGCCTAAGAAGCACAGGAATATAGAAGCGCCAGTGATCAATAAGGAGGTTCCGTTGAGCTTTTTTCACAATGCCACCCTGCGAGATGTGGTGCCGGTGCAATGCTCTATATAGCAGCCAATCATTACTATAATATTCTATATACACCAGGCAGAGGCTCTAACACGAAGGCCGAATTAGCGGCTCTGTGGGCACAATTATTCATGGTTAGTTCTCTCAACTTGCGCAAAGTCCAGATTTTTGGTGACTCTAAAATAGTGGTAGACTGGGTAAATGGTAGAGGAGATATCATGGTGGCATGCTTAGCAGCGCGCAAAGCTCAGGTGAGAAATTCTCTAGTGGGACTGGAATGGTTCTCCTGCAATCGTGTATATCGTGAGATGAATGGGGCAGCAGATAAACTTTCAAAGGATGCTCTGGATCTTCAGTATGGGACATATTGCTTTCAGGAATACTATGATGGTCATCCTATGGAAGGCATGACATTCTACCTATAATGTTGTTTTTTTTTAAAGGATAGAAGAATAGGCTTTGGCTTTTTCTTTAAAATTTGTATTGTAATGTAAGTATTCATGAAGAATCTAGATTATTCAGATTTTGTAAGTTAAAAGGAAAATAGAAAGAATAGTATTGAAGAAACAGAAAAGCGATAGAAACAGAACAGCTGATACAAAGCAGTCCGATTTTGGACAGAAATACGTATATTTCTTTTATGGAATATAAAGTTTTTTCTTGCTTGGAAAAACTATATATATATATATATATATATATTCATGTGCATCCATGTGAATCCAAACCATTATATACAAATATACAAAGTTTCACATGTATATAGCAAGGGTGCATATAACCAAAACAGCACTGAGTGCAATCCATATCTGAACCAAAATACATCAACAAAGAGGCCTTCCAAATTAAGAGAAAAAGAGCAGTTCCAACAGTCCAAAACAGCAACTCCAAAAAAGCTCCTAACAGCAGAAAAAACAGCTCTATAACAGCCCAAGAAATTCTGAAAATCAACCCTTGAATTAGCTCCAAACCAGCCCAAGAAAGTCTGAAAATAAACCCTTGAATCAGCTCCAAATCAGCCCAAAAAACTCAGCACAAAAACTCTCCAAATCAGCCATTCAATCAGCTCTCCAGATCATCCCAATAAATTCTTCAAATCAGCCCTTCAATCAACTCTCCAAATCATCCCTTCAATCAACTCTCCAAATCAGCCCAAGAAACTCGGCTCAAAAACTCCAAATTGATCAAATGAATTGTGTGAGTCAAATGGAGGGTGGGGACCTCTTTAAATAACATTAGGGGGTGCCTAGGGTTAGGTTTAGTGTTTTATTTTTTTTTATTGATTTAAAAAATATATATTAAGTTCAAGTGGTCTCCATCACCAATTGTACGGTTCTGTACGGAACCGGCCTTTTCTGGTTCAGAACCTTCAATCAAACTGGTTGGACCAGCCGGTTTTGCCAGAACCAGTCCAGTTCTGATAACATTGGTTCCAATGCACTACTTTCATCTACATGTATATATAGAAGACAAAGCATTATAATGCAATACAAACTACTCGGAGTCTAAAGGGGAATTTAGTAATACATCT
>ML804331.1:100390-110603 GCA_009831015.1 Picea engelmannii | reverse complement strand
AGGATATATGCAAATTATATATTCAGATTACCTGGACCTCACCCCCAACGAGCCTAGGCTCCAAGATGTCATTCTACTTAGAGCACTTCTTGGAGCTACGGGATGGTATCATTGTCTACCCCCCATACATGTACAGACATTGGTTGCATTCACTCAGGATCCCTCTAGGATAGCTCTGAGTTGGCTCTCATCAACTCCGAGTGGAGATTGATCACCATATCCCACGCTCTGATCAGATCTGCCAGATGTGTCACCTACAGGAGCCAGAGACAGAGAGGCACCTCATTTTTCGATGCCTCGTATACTATGAGATCAAGGGACGTTACTACTGCCTCTACAGGAACTCAAGGGACTCCCTCTCTACTTTCTTTCGATATCAAGATCAAAGGTGCATAGCTCTTTTCATTAGGGAGATTCTCAATCATAGATCCCAACGCTTGCATGTCACCCCCCACCCGGGATAGACCAGGAGGATCACTTCATACTTCCAAGCCCTTCCACCAGATCGAAGCAACAAACGATAGTCTGAGTTTCGAAGTACCTCAGACCGTAGAGTGGTGAGACCTCAGGCCCATTCTCCCCCCTGGGAGATTGAACGATATGTTTGAGATTGGTTCGGAGGTGCAGGACCATACACCCGACCACGCATCCTCATAGTGACAGAGGGTTCAACTCCAGACAAGTTCAGAGCAGGGCACCTCTCACTCATCAAACTACCCCCTAGCCCTAGCGAAGCAATCAGAGATCTATTCAAATCTTTTTTCCTTCGACCTCAGATGGTAGGAGAACTAAGCTTCCTTGATTCTACATTCCCCCTAGGGTCATACAGTCGAATCCCCCTATGGTACTCGAGGACTCCGACAATGAGCCAGCGCGACCCCCGTCACCCCCCTTGCCATCGGTCATCATATCCAAGAGACATTGACCTCACTGGCTTCACCTTCAGATATTTCTCTCTCGACTAGTATTGACTTGTCCAACTACCATGGACACTCTCACTTTGTATCACCGCACTTATGTTACTACTATATATACTTTTTCCTTGGTTTTAACTAGACCTAGGGCTTAACCTTGTTGGTTATTTCACTACTTTAGGTTCTTTCAACATTATCTAGGAGATGCATTTGCACTCTCACATTGTACCCATACTTGTTGTAATCTTCAGTCCCATTGACCTACTTTTGTGGTAATTCGTTGGACATTAATAAAATTATCTTAGCTTATCTTATCTTATCTTATCTAGAAGCTTCCTTGTACATCTTTCTATTCACCTTCTCTAGAAGCTTCCATGTATTATATTGGAGACACGTTTAACATGGTCAAACTCTCTCTCTCTCTCTCTCTCTCTCTCTCTCTATATATATATATATATATATATATATATATATAATACAAATGAGTGTATATATGTGTACATTTTTGGTAATCATACTTGCATACTTGTCTTTAATCCTTTACTTGTGTGTGAGTTATTTTATATTGTTGGTAATGTTAATATCAAAACGCTACAAAGGCATGATTTCAAATCTACCATATAGACAAGGTTCTACCCTCCTAGGTATCAAGCAAACCTATTCGCGCAATGGATTCAACTCAAACAAATTCCAAGCTAATCAAATCAACAATACATTGAGTTGTTCGACAAGCTTTAGATCAAATTGGGAATTTAGATTCAGAACAAGTACTCACAATCAAATTTCTTTCTAGCTTACTTTCTTTCTTTCTAGTTTTAGAACTGAACTAGCTATGTTTGAGGTAGATTATTTGGCCAAAGCATAAAAAATAGCCATTCTTGTTGAAACCAAGATTGATCTAAGTTTGTGAAAAAGAGTAATAGCAATAAGAGTACTTTTTCCTCAGATCCTTCCACCTCTAAGGCTTTGTCCAACCCTAATGGACAACCTAAGGGTTTAAACCAACCCCCTCCATTTGTTGGTAAAGCAAAATATCGTACCTATCATAAGAGGTTCAATCATTCCATTGATGAATGGAGAGATCTTCGATTCAAACAAGAGTCCAAGACTCTCCTCGAAGAACAACAATCGTAAGATATCGATATCCTCATAGAACAAAAAACTCAAGATGTACAGATTATAGTTGACAATCCAGATGCTCCAAATCCACAACGTATTTTAATTACCAAGGACTATGCCACCAGTCCAATGGAAACAATCTTCACAAATAATTGACTGTTAAAACATCGCTTCTTTCTCTCATCATTGATAATGGTAGTCAGAAGAACCTAGTATCTCAAAAGCTTGTTTCAGATTTATAGCTTCCTACTATAGCACATCCTATCCCTTATCACCTCAGTTGGTTTAAAGATGTTGGACATCCACACTGGTAACAAGGAAACATGCAATCACTTTTTCCATTGGCCCCTTCAAGGATATTGTTCACTGTGATGTCACTCCACTACACTATTCTAATCTAATCAATAGGCATCCTTATCAATACAATTGATATGCCATTCAGGATGGGCACAACAATACCTATCAACTCCAAAAATATAGTAAGTATACAAACTCACCTCTGCTTCTTGATTGACCAACACTCCTTTACTTTCTGGCAAGCTATCAACAAACCGGGTCAATCTCCATAAATTCTTAGCACTTGGTTTTTGAAAAAAAGCTCTTAGCACTTGGTGTTGTTCAACAAGCCAAAGAAGACAGCATAAGGAAGCTCCCTCCCTTGGATATTCAAGGTACATGTTATCGCACAATCTGTACTTGCACAAAGCCCAAGGCAAGTGAGACAAAATTGGCGTAACAAGGGAGTGACCTATCACTGTCACCTTAATAGGAAACCCCTTTCTGTTTAAGAGTATGTTAAGATTACTCCAAGGGAGACGTCCCTAGTGACCTAAAGGGTTGATGAAGCTAAAGCAAGGATGCAAAGATACCCCCCTCTCACTGGTCACTCAAGTCAAAAAGGTCTTTATGTCTTAAGAGATGAAGCAAATGTAATGGATGAAGTGTACCTGCCCAGAACAAGACAACAAGCAAAAATATGGCAGTTTCAACTTTCAAGTACAAAATGATGTTAATGCTTCAATAAGACAATAAACCTTTGAAATATATGCTAGCTGATATAAAACTGCAGCAAGATGAGAGTTTACAACAACAAGAAGTAATGTGTAACAGCTGCAAAAAATATTCCTCCAAATTGCTTGATAAGACAGTGAAAAGATAGCATTTATTAGGCAGATTGATAATCAAATGTCACAAGCAAGTTTAGAAGTGTTTAGCTAGCGTTTAATATAGATTATGCAGAAAATTTGCTGCATAAAGATGGCTGTAGCAATTTATAACAGCAGCAAGTAAGTTAGTTGTCTAGGCTAGGTTAGAGTTAGTTTTAGTTAGTGAAAGCTAGGAGGTTCAAGGTTTGAGTGTTGGTTTGATCTCTCAACAAAAGGAGTGTAAGGATTAGTGCCTTTGAAGGGTTATGGAGTCAAAAGTTCAGCAACATTCATTTGGAGTAAGCAACAAAATAATTATGTTTATCTAAGTAAAAGATGAATCTTAGAAGAGTAGTGACTTAAGTCTTCTTAGGATTCAATCTTAGGAGAGGTGAGCTACTAGAGAGTAGGCACTTCAAGGCCCTAGCGGTTTTCCTCCTTAGATAATTGAAAGAAATATTTACATGCAACCACAATTAATCAAGACCTCTAAAGTGCTAGCACTTTAGGGCTTTAGAGGCTTAACAATATAAACCAATTAGGCAAAGTCTAGCAAATACAAAGTGAAGAAGTATCAACTTAAGTTCTTTACTTCTAGAGTTTATCAAGCATGCAATTTAATAATCTTTATCATGAGCAAGAAAATATACCATAACCATTCAAAAGTAATGACAAAAAGCAGATTTACTTACTTCACCAAGAATAATCATGCATGAAAACACTAGATTACCAAATGACTTCACCAAAATTGATCCAAGTTGCAAGTAGAAGACTCCAAGAGAAGTGCGCATCACAATTTCAGCCAATAAACCCTAAATAGGGCGCCAATTTCAGCCCTCTCCTCTTGTGTGAGGAGTTGTTATGTTAAAATGAGAGTACTTTATCTCTATTTATACAAAACTTTGACCCTTAATTAATTTTAGGTCAAAATTAAGGCCGACCTGGCTAATTTACATTAAAATTCAAATTTGACATAAATAAAATTAATTAGCATCTGAAGACACCTCCAAGGGTGACGTCATGCCCTTCTAGGGTGACGTTGAGGCCCTAAGGTGGAACGTTGAGCCTAAAAGGTAGGGCACTTGGCCTCCAAAGGCCCCAAATGAAGCCCACATGTGACACTAGGCTCATGAATGATTCCAAAACGAAAACCCTAGCTCCGGATGACATCCAGGGTCATGATGGTGACATCCTAGGCCTTCACGAGTCAACGTCCATGTGGAAGAGCAAGATCCCCCTGGGTGTAGGTCTGCCAGGGTGCCTCCAAAGGCAACGTCCTTTCTTCCTAGCGCAAATCTTCGATGTCTTCTTGCCCCTGGCTGGGGTTACAGCATCCATCTGTGGGCTTTAAGCCCTCATGAAGGTCCGAGCTAATCATTCCCTCACGTGTACCTGTCTACCGGGCAAGGTCTTGCAACAACAACAAGTACGCCATCCAAGGGTTCATAAGTCACAGGGATCATAACATGTAAATCACATCCAATAATTAAATTACCCAAACATGTGCATCAAACCCCCCTTAACCGAGATAAATTCTCAAAGACATTATGCAATTTAACAAGTTAGTTTTGGAGAAGGTCTCAGGGTGTCCTATTGGGCTAACCTCCCTAAAGTTTGGGGTGTTTCCCAGGTGGGAGCCAATCCAAGTCATATAAGTGTATGAGGTGGCATGGGGTAAGTGTTTGGGCATGGGGTGCAGTAATAATAGGGAAATGTAAGTCCTACCTGTGGGTGCCTTTGTAGAGGGCGAGTTGCACCTTGTCATAAATGCAATTTTTTCCTAGCCCATTCATTGCCTTTTATTCTTAGCTTTAGTTCTTTTGATCTTTTGCCTTTTTGTGCTTCAAGGGAAAAGTTGAGGGCCACTATCCTGGCTTGATGACCAGAGGTGACAGTGTTATCCACAAACATTTCACGGAAATGAGAAGGTTGGCTTGTGATGAGACCCCCTTTCTCTTGGTTATGCCACCAAGAGCCACTACCCTGGTTTGGTGACCAGATAGATGATGGTGTCATACCGCTACATGCCCATGGTCATAATAGGCTGGCTCGTGATGAGACCTCCTATCCATCAACTAGTACCTTGAGTGGACCTCCTATCCATCAACTAGTACCTTGAGTGGACCTCCTATCCATCATCTAGTACCTTGAGTGTTTATGTATCTTATGGGTTCTCTTTTCTTACTGAGAAGCTTCTCACTGCTTTCTTGGGAATCCCTGGGCGAAGCATCTCAAGGTTTCAACATTGGCTTTTAACTCTTGCCAGCTACTTTTACCCTCTGGGCCTTTAGCCCCTTCTTCCCACAAGGCAAGGTACAACCCTTCCTAGCATGGCCAATCCCAATGCCCAAACAAAGGTAGGGGGAGATGAGAGGAATAAAAATGGAAAAGTGGTAAGTATGGAGGGAACGGACGATGACCTTTCACAGACCCACCCAATGGCAGCCTATCCTAAAGGGAGGTCAACTTACTAGGGCACCATGTCACCCTTCCAGGTACAAATGAGGCAAAGAGCATAATTTCCAAGCAAACGTCATGAACTGAAGAAGAATTCAATGCAACATATTCAAGTGCTTCAAAAATCAGAGTGACACATACCATGATACCCGGAGTCATTACCTCATGGAGCAAGACTTACTACTACTTCAGGACGAAGCTGGTGGGATGGATATTGTTGCTGTTGATAAATGGATTGCACTGAAGAAAAGAGGGGCCCTCCGGGGCCATGCTCAAGTCGTCCGGCTCTCGGTACTCCATGTCTAGGACATGTGGGCCTGGAGACGTGATCTCCTTAGTTATCCCTAGGGCAGGGGATAACAATACCATAGATTCTTATTCATATGATTTTGAAGAGCCTCCTTGTCAACCTCCTCTTTGCACCATCCAACACAAGATTGATTTGATTCGGGGTTATACACTTCCCTATTCTTTTTATATATTGCATCACACCCATTAAGAGTTGCCCTAGGGTTTGTACCTAGAAGATTGGACTTATCTTTTGTGCAGATCCAAGAAGTAACAATGTCAATTATTGTTGTAGCCTTAGATAGTGAAGGCTAATTGTGGCTTCTCCAAGTTGTGGTCCTCCCTAGTTAACAAGGGTTGATTATGTTGGATTGCATACTCGTCCATCCCCTTGTGAGTGGCATTGGTAGAAATTAATGTAATTGCACTGGCTCAGTACCAACACCCTCATCTTTACCAATAAAAAATGCGTAAGGATGAGGTCAGAGTTTAAACAAGTTTTCAATTCAAAGGGTTGTATCCTTCAAAAAAACGTGCTCTTTCATTGTACGTGTTGACCTTTTATTTGTTGTTTTTATCATATTGTTTTGCCTTTTTAGAGAACAAATGCTCGATAAATAAATATCCATCGTTACTTCATCTTTTTTTCATCTACTACAAGGGTTTATTGAAATATCATCTTCTAAAGTATCTGAAAATATTTGGCTTGATGCAAATGCCACATTACCATATTTAGAGAGCAGACTCTTTTATAACACTAACTTTGCATCTTCATCCTTTACATTGACTCAGACTTCTGTTGACTATAATAATGACCTCAAATTGTTTATGTGATCTAAACATATATTCATTATTTGACATTTTGAGATCAAACAATTGTTGTTTTAACACAAAATTTTGTGTTTTCTACCTTGCTTCCAAACAATTTTTCTAATGACTACAGGATATCTTTATTGGACTTTGTCAATGATGTGTATGGGTATCTGACAACCCTAAACTAATAAGGTCCTTTCCTCTATAATCCTTTTTTGCACTCAACCAACTTCCCATTCTATATTGGTTCCTTTTCTACACCAATGACAATTCCAAAAACACTACTATCCATTAAACATAATTGTGGTTTCAGTGTCCAAGTGTAAAATTTGGAAAATATACATCTCTGCCTTCAACAAGTGTTGAATATTTGTGTGTAACAAGCATCTACCCAAATTGTCTCACAATTTGGTCTGCTAAAAATTGTCACTACTTCACAAAATTCTTCTATTTATTATGGCCATTTCAATTTGCAAAACACGTACATACTAAATTTATGTGCCCGAACATGTCTACTTCAAATCATTCTACCTACCCTTGATAGCCAACATTGTTTGTTCTAGATCATTATACCTACACTCAACAATTAGCGTTGTTTGTTCTAGGTCATTCTGCCTACCCTGAATGGTTCGTTGAGAGTCACTGTCTCTAAACCACGTTTGTGAGTTTCATTGCAAATTCGTATATATAGGGCTAGGCATCCTTGTCTCCGGGTTTTTGGCCTCATCATTGTTACTAGTGTTATGTCCCTGACATAACTAGCAACTAGAAGACTTATGGACACGATGCATGTCAATGTTTTAAAACTTGAAATCGATCAAGTTTTAACTCGGACTCAGAATGGCTCAGACCAATCTGATTTCAATGACTCGGTTTACTAAAAAGTATTTAAATTTTTATGAAAAAAGTATATTTTAAAAATTCAAAACCATTAGTGACAAAATAAGCAAAGTTTGCTCAAGTATATACCATTTAAGGGTGAATATATCAAAATGGCAACGAATACAATACATATCATCAACAAAATACATAATCAATGAGGCTCTAAATGGCCTCTAGAGTCCAAAAAACATGCTACAAGCTACTAGCCTACTCCATAATACAAATCATTGATCAACATGATCAATCATCAAACTCATCCACCACAAAAAGCCCAATACAATTGCCAAACCAGCTTGAAGCTCACTCTAAATCACTGCTCTTCAACGCAGCTCCAAAACTCCATATGCTCACAAATGCTCAATGAGAGAGGTGTAAGGCAAATGGGAGGGGTCTTTTTATAGTTTTTTGGTAGGGTTTAGGTTCCTAGGAATTAGGTTTTTGGTTTTTTCTTTTTAATTTGACATTTTCATGTACAATCTACCACAATGGGGTCCAAGACTGACTAGGCCGAGTAGGGCCGCTTTGGTAGCGAACCTGACTCAACCAGTTAAGTACCAAACAAGCCCTCCAAACCGAGCTACTAGCCCAGTCAATACGCTCAGGGTTCAACTCGGTCGAGTTGACTGAGTTTGAGTCAACACAGTCCGAGCTTTAGAACACTGGTGCATATACTTATTATATTTGTTAGTCCTTGGGTTCCATAGGCTATTTATAGCCCAATATGTAAAGGTAATTTTAGTATCCTTGGACCACTAATATTAAGTGAGTAATTAATAAGTGACAAGTAACACAATTATAGATAGCTTTGGGAAAAAGCTTTATTAGCGGAAATGTCATGTTGTGTGGTAGAGTACTTTGTACTTTACTTTATATAGGTGTGTGACATAAGCAGCATGTTGGCTCTGATTAAACTTCTGAACACAGCTTTTAAAGATAGGCATTTATATCCATTCCCATTCATTTTGCAGAATACATTACTTCATAGACTTCTGAATAGAGATGTATGTTAATGGTTGTCTACTGGTTAGTGGGTTGGAAAGTATCAGTGTCAACCAATGATCATAACATGAATGAAACCGAGAGGACTCACTGATAGAATATATTAATCAATGTCAGTATAGATTATTTTAAATAGATTTAAGTGTGTGACACATATGTGTGTGTGCGTATGTAGAGGCTTAACACACCGGCAGTGAAGGTGACATCTGGGAAGCTGAAGTGATATGTCACTCTTATGAGCAGTAAAAATGGTTGTATCCCCTTTGGGGAATTCCGATCTTTCCTTTTAATACAAGATTTTAATTCTTATTCCTCTTGATGTTATTTCTCTATTGTGGTAACCAATTCATTCCTCCACATAGTCTATCGGCGATTGGAGAAATCTTTTGACTCCTGGGCACGTTAACACATTTTGACGATGGAAAAAGGGGGATGATGGAATCGCTCTACAAAAACCCTAGCCGCAGGCGGTTTAGGTTTTCTTCCTCGAGTCCGCAATCACCTCTTATTCCTAAGTCAGGCCTATCCCGCCATGCGTTTTTTTCCTGGGAGCTCTAGTGGTTAGTAGACATGGACGAGCTAGTAGATTATGGTTATGACCATACAAATGGACAGCTTATTTGAAATCTGCCAGATGGCACTTTCTCTGACACTGGCCTGTCAGTTTTGTCGCCTCCTGTCAGAAGTGTGAGGGATGCTCTGTCGACGACCGCAGCCCGAAAATCAGTCCCGGATCTCCAGATGTTCAATGCGAGTGGTGTTCCTACTACTTCGAAAGACGAACCTGTGCTTTGGGGGAATTTCTCCCCTTCTCCTCCAAAGGTTTCATCAGATTCGTGGAGTTCAGTTTCCTCTCTGTCCAACTAGGGTCCCTTTCCTCCCGTTCTAGGGCTTGATGAGAACCAGGCTTTTCAAACTCTTGGGCGCTTTCCCTTTCCAGATCAGCCGAAAATTCTAGGGGCTTTTTTGTCTCTGCCCAGTCTAGTAAGTCCTCTTCCTAGCCAGAACCAGTTCTTTCCCTCTTTTTCCTTTCCAGAGCCAGACGTCCCCTCCACTCGGGATCTAAACGACTTTCTGGCCCTCCCTTCCTCCCCTTGCTCCTCTGGTCGGGACCTTCCCCCCTGGTCCCCTCCTCCCCCATCAAGAAAACAGTTCAAACCCTAGTAGCTGCAAGCCAGTTTGTGTAACCGGAGAACCCTCGGCCCCAAAGCAGAAGAAGGCGTGTCCAGGTATTTCTTTAGTCCCTCACCCACTCTCTTTGGCCTTGGGAGACGACGTCATGTTACCAAAGGTTACAACTCTTGCAGAGAAGGTTGTGGTTGGACGCGCAAATGGGAGGCATTTCAGCCATGAAACGCTCACAGAATAGGTCTCCTCTTCATGGAAGGTTTTGGGGATTAAATTTTCTTTGGTTCATTCTCCAGCAAAAGGTTGGTTCATGTTCAAATTCCATTCAGCCTCTGATGTGAGCAGGATTATTGCGGAACCTTGGTGACTGGACTCGAATCCCCTTCTATTGAAAAGATGGACCCCCTTCTTTGATGCATATCGGGAGAGGATCGATGAACTTCCTATTTGGGTGCGACTTCCTGGATT
>ML804331.1:86229-100340 GCA_009831015.1 Picea engelmannii | reverse complement strand
TGACCTTTTAATTTAACTAAACTAGCCCTAACCTTGCCCTAACTACTATTTAAAGAACCCCCCTCCTACACCTATTACACACTTATTCTACTTGTGATAGCGTGGAGTTGCTTTAAGTCTGCGGCCTCAGTCTTGGTATCTTATTGTTGAGACCTGAAGTGTGGTGCGGCCTCCTTGGAGTATCTTCCTTGTTGTTCATGCCTGCCGTGACCTTCCTCCTGGCTGGTGTGCCTCCTTTGCAGCATGTCGTGACCTTCCTCCTGGCTGGTGTGCCTCCTTTGCAGCCTGTCGTGACCTTCCTCCTGGCTGGGGTACCGCGTCCTTGCTGTTGTATGTTTGCTGAGGGGGTGTCGCGTCCTATTCTGATGTAGGATTGCTTGCTGAGAGGTGCCGCGCTGTAGCCTTCATTGTTGCATCTTCTTAAGGGTATGACCCTTCCTCAGATCTGTTGTTCCTTGTCTTTGTTGAGCTGGATCTTCTATGTGTGAGTTGTGTGTTGGTGACTCTATTCTAGTCTGTTGTATTACCCTCATGCAAGGGTATTCTGAAGGGTTACTATTTGGAAAAGCTCCTACACTGTCCACTGTTGATCAAGGGTTTACTTACAGTCCTGTGAGTTTAGATCTGAGGGTTTCTTGGGTAAAGTCTTTGGCTGGGAAGGGTTTGGGTCTTTTTGTTTTTATTCCAGTGATCCTTGAGCTTGGTGGCTTGAAAGTTCCTTCAACCTTTGGCATAAAAAGATCTTTTATTGATCCATGAACTGAACCTTTGTCTGAGCATAACTACAAGGGCCTACACCTATTGTGGTTTCGTGTTATCTTCAGAGGTAAGGCAGGTACCAGATAAGCTTCTTACTTGTTTCTCCTAGTTTCAAATCTGAGTTTACTATAGAATTGTTTTTATTGAATAAGCATTGTATAGATCTATAATATATGCTCCTTGTTTACTGTTTGAGCATAGTTCCAGAACTAAGTTATATATTTGTTGTTATAGATCTGCTGTTACATTAAGAGAGCTTTTCATTACTGTTTAAGATCTTAGATTTATTGTACATGATCTGAGTTTTTCTGCTTCTACAGTTACTGTCTAGATCTATCTTTCTATATGCTGTTATCTCTGTTTATGTTCCAGATCTAAGTTGGTTTAGCATTGAAATTAAAAAGTGACTACTGTCTAGTATTTTACCCTAAAATCTAACAATAAGTGACAAGTAACACAATTATAGATAGCTTTGGGAAAAAGCTTTATTAGCGAAAATGTCATGTTGTGTGGTAGAGTACTTTGTACTTTACTTTATATAGGTGTGTGACATAAGCAGCATGTTGGCTCTGATTAAACTTCTGAATCCAACTTTTAAAGATAGGCATTTATATCCATTCCCATTCATTTTGTAGAATACATTACTTCATAGACTTCTGAATAGAGATGTATGTTAATGGTTGTCTACTGGTTAGTGGGTTGGAAAGTATCAGTGTCAACCAATGATCATAACATGAATGAAACCGAGAGGACTCACTGATAAAATATATTAATCAATGTCATTATAGATTATTTTAAATAGATTTAAGTGTGTGACCCATATGTGTGTGTGCGTATGTAGAGGCTTAACACACCGGCAGTGAAGGTGACATCTGGGAAGCTGAAGTGATATGTCACTCTTGTGAGCAGTAAAAATGGTTGTATCCCCTTTGGGGAATTCCGATCTTTCCTTTTAATACAAGATTTTAATTCTTATTCCTCTTGATGTTATTTCTCTATTGTGGTAACCAATTCATTCCTCCACATAGTCTATCGGCGATTGGAGAAATCTTTTGACTCCTGGGCACGTTAACACATTTTGACGATGGAAAAAGGGGGATGATGGAATCGCTCTACAAAAACCCTAGCCGCAGGCGGTTTAGGTTTTCTTCCTCGAGTCCGCAATCACCTCTTATTCCTAAGTCAGGCCTATCCCGCCATGCGTTTTTTTCCTGGGAGCTCTAGTGGTTAGTAGACATGGACGAGCTAGTAGATTATGGTTATGACCATACAAATGGACAGCTTATTTGAAATCTGCCAGATGGCACTTTCTCTGACACTGGCCTGTCAGTTTTGTCGCCTCCTGTCAGAAGTGTGAGGGATGCTCTGTCGACGACCGCAGCCCGAAAATCAGTCCCGGATCTCCAGATGTTCAATGCGAGTGGTGTTCCTACTACTTCGAAAGACGAACCTGTGCTTTGGGGGAATTTCTCCCCTTCTCCTCCAAAGGTTTCATCAGATTCGTGGAGTTCAGTTTCCTCTCTGTCCAACTAGGGTCCCTTTCCTCCCGTTCTAGGGCTTGATGAGAACCAGGCTTTTCAAACTCTTGGGCGCTTTCCCTTTCCAGATCAGCCGAAAATTCTAGGGGCTTTTTTGTCTCTGCCCAGTCTAGTAAGTCCTCTTCCTAGCCAGAACCAGTTCTTTCCCTCTTTTTCCTTTCCAGAGCCAGACGTCCCCTCCACTCGGGATCTAAACGACTTTCTGGCCCTCCCTTCCTCCCCTTGCTCCTCTGGTCGGGACCTTCCCCCCTGGTCCCCTCCTCCCCCATCAAGAAAACAGTTCAAACCCTAGTAGCTGCAAGCCAGTTTGTGTAACCGGAGAACCCTCGGCCCCAAAGCAGAAGAAGGCGTGTCCAGGTATTTCTTTAGTCCCTCACCCACTCTCTTTGGCCTTGGGAGACGACGTCATGTTACCAAAGGTTACAACTCTTGCAGAGAAGGTTGTGGTTGGACGCGCAAATGGGAGGCATTTCAGCCATGAAACGCTCACAGAATAGGTCTCCTCTTCATGGAAGGTTTTGGGGATTAAATTTTCTTTGGTTCATTCTCCAGCAAAAGGTTGGTTCATGTTCAAATTCCATTCAGCCTCTGATGTGAGCAGGATTATTGCGGAACCTTGGTGACTGGACTCGAATCCCCTTCTATTGAAAAGATGGACCCCCTTCTTTGATGCATATCGGGAGAGGATCGATGAACTTCCTATTTGGGTGCGACTTCCTGGATTGTCGCCGGAATGCTGGAGTTGGAAATGTTTTGAGAAAATTGGAAATACTCTCGACACCTTCATGAAGGCCGACATGTCTTTCTCTACATCAGGAAAAGTGTTTATGGCTCGGATCCTAGTTTCCCTCAATTTCAGAAAAGGTTTATCCGATACCCTTGAGCTCTCACGGGAAGGAAAAAATTTCAGTCAGTCGCTTGACTATGAGGGCATTCCTTTCAAATGCCATAGATGTCATAAGCACGGGCACAGGGCAGCTAATTGTCTTCTTCCCATGAAGCGTCGTTTTTTGCAAGGGTCGAATCAAGGGAAAATGTCTAACCTATCTTTCTGTCCAGGTTAGGGTGCGGCTTCGCCTCCTCCTCAGTCGAGGGCCATGTATAGGGCTTGGAAAGAGGTAAAAGCTAAAAAATCTTAAGGGAAAAAGGACTATATTGCTCTCTCTTCAAAGGAGGAGTGCTTTCAACTTGCGGAGGATTCGAGCCCTTCTTTACTAGAGTCCTAGATCAAAAAGGGTATAGAAGCACATTTGGGTATGCCCTCTCTCTCCCCTTTCTCTCTCAATTTTAATTTCTTACAGTCTTTTTCCCATAATTTCTTGGTTTTGAACAAGTTGAAAAAACTTCCCTCTTTCCTAGTGGCTTTGGATCCAACTGCACCTTTTTCCCCAGGTCCTCCACTTTCCAGTCTTTCCTTTGGAGTTGCCAAGTTAGCCCATGCTCCTTTTCCCCCCTGCCAAAGCCAAGAGTCCTCTTTGATCTCCGACGAAGAGTCTTTTAGTTACAATTTGAGGTTTTGTTCGATTCCCTCCTCAAACCGCCCAACCCCTCCTCCGTCTAGTCTGGGTCTAAACTCTTCCCAGGTCACTAGTCAAAAAGGGAGAGGAAGAAAATCTTTCTTGTCAAAAGCATAATCTCGTGCAGCCATTGATATGGCAGTGGGCCGTCAACTCTCCATTTCTGGGGCTCTTAGAGCAAAGCCTACCCCTAAGGGTTTTTCCTAATGAAAGTGATCTCCTTTAACTGTAGGGGGTTGGCGAGCTCCTCAAAGTGTCTCACCCTCCAAAGGTTGTTAGAGCTCTCGCAGCCTAATGTTGTTCTACTTCAAGAAACCCTTGAAGAAGAGGCAATGATAGTCCAGATACTAGAAAAGTTTCAAAAAGGTTGGTCTTTCTTTGGATCATGTGCTTTCGGCCGCTCGGGAGGTTTGGTTATGGGATGGAACTAAAAAACTATAAAACTTGAAAATTCTTGGGGTTTCACAGGGGGTCAAGGAATGAAAGTTTTTGTTGAAGCTTTGGGAAGATCTTTCACAGTCTTAAACATCTATGGGCCCACTCATGATCGACCCAAGTTCTGGAACGCCCTCCTAGAAAAATCTTTTTTAAAAGATCCCGCTCTCATCCTAGGTGGAGACCTAAATTTTTCAATAGGAGTGGCTGAATCTTGGGGACACAGGTCCCAGTTAGACTCTCTCTCTGATTTTTTTTGTGCATGAGTTGGAAGAAGCGGGTTTAATTGATGTTGCTCCTTTTAAATTAAGCCCTACTTGGAGAAATAAAAGAGTGGGAGAGGATTATATTGCAAAGAGGCTGGACCGCTTTTTGATTTCCAGCTCTCTGGTGGAAGAATCCCTCCTCTTTAGACAATGGACTGGTTCAAGTGGGGAGTCTGACCACTTCCCAATTTTCCTAGAAATAGCGGGAGCTTCCAAAAAACCGGCAAGTCCATTCAAGTTTAACTTTGCTTGGTTAAAAGAGGAGAGCTTCCTAAAGTTAGTAAAGGAAGTTTGGACGCCCATAGGCCACACAGATAGGGCAGCTGTAAAATTCGCAAGGAATTTAAAAGAATTAAAAACAACTATAAAAGCCTGGGCAAATAGGAGAAAGAAGCAAATGGAACAGAAATTAATCCAGACAAAAATTGCCCTGCAATCCCTTTACGACTCTGTCAAAGGAGGTTTCGACAACCCAGAACAAAAAGAGTTACTAATTTCTTTGGAGAAAATCAGAAGGGATCTACTACAAGCTAGAGAAGAAGAATGGAGACAAAAAAGTCAGGCTCTCTAGCTGCACAGTGGGGATGAAAACACAAAATTCTTTCAAGCCTATGCAAAAGGAAGGAAAATGTCAAATACTATCTCGGAAATGAAAGATCAGTTCGGCAGATTACTTTCATCCTTCGAAGACATGGCTAGGTTGGGCTCTTCCCATTTCAAGTCATTATATGCAGTTGATAAAAGAGTTTCCATTGATGCGGTCTTACAAATGACTCAATTGTTCCCCCGATTTGTTGAAGAGGAAGGAAACGAAGAACTTATGGCAGAAATAACAGAAGCATAATTAAAAGAGGTCCTTCAAAGTTTTCAAAAAGATAAAAGTCTAGGCCCAGATGGATGGTCTATTGATTTCTTTGTAGGTCTATATGACTTCCTTAGCTCGGACCTACTGATAGTCATAGAAGAATCTAGAATCAATGGTTTTATTCATCCCCCTTTTAATGCTACTTTCATAGCTCTAATTCCCAAGATAGACGCTCCAGAAAGCTTGAATGGCTTTAGGCACATCTCACTATGCAATTGTATTTATAAAATTATTGCAAAACTCATAAGCAGAAGAATAAAAGGCATCCTCTCAAATTCAATCTCTCAAGAACAGTTTGGTTTTTTGGAAGGAAGACAGATCCATGAAGCAATTGGGGTCGCCCAGGAAGACATGCACAGTATCAAGACACAAAAACAAAAAGGGGTTGTGCTAAAGATAGACCTGTCAAAGGCATATGA
The DNA here is from genome assembly GCA_009831015.1 of Picea engelmannii. Taxonomy (NCBI): domain Eukaryota; kingdom Viridiplantae; phylum Streptophyta; class Pinopsida; order Pinales; family Pinaceae; genus Picea; species Picea engelmannii. The sequence continues at coordinate 94,541 of ML804331.1, read as the reverse complement.
TCGAGTCAGCTGGCTTTACTTGAGATTACTTCTTACGCACCTAAGCTTTGGTTTCTCTTTTATAAATTGGGTTATGAGCTACATCTCCTCGGTCTCCTTTGTTGTTCTCATAAATGGCGCTACAACCCCGTTTTTCCAAGCCGAGAGAGGACTTTGTCAGGGGTGCCCTCTTTCGCCTCTACTTTTCCTTTTAGTCGCTGAGGGACTAAGCAGGGCTCTTAAGGAAGCCAAAAGCATCAAATCTTTTAACGGTATTCCTATTACCCATCTACTTTCCCTAACCCATTTGTTGTTTGTGGATGATGTACTAATTTTCTGCAATGGACTAAGGGGTGATGCTAAACAATTGAGAACAATTTTAGATCTTTTCAATAGAGCTACAGGCATGCAAATAAATAGCTCAAAATCTACTCTCTCTACACACCTTGGCTCCCAAAGAAGTCCTGTTTTATAAAGGCCTTTTTCCTTTAGTGGAAAAGCCTCTTGATGAGGGACTAAAATACCTGGGGTTCCATCTAAAACCAAACTCATATACCAAAGGGGACTGGATCTGGTTATTGTCAAAGCTTGAGAAAACGTTAAAATCTTGGAGTTTCAGGTGGTTATCTCGAGCTGGCAGGCTAATCTTGGTAAAATCAGTCCTGGAGGCAATTCCAGTGTATTGGTTATCGATGGCTTGGATTCCAAAAGGAATGCTGGAAAAAATAAGGAAAATTTGCTTCAAATTTCTATGGGGAGGTCAGAAGGAGAGTTTCGTGATGCCCTGGATCAAATGGGAAGCACTAGCTTTGCCAAAGTTGTTGGCGGGTCGGGGCTTAAAAAATATACATTGTTTCTCTTGCAGCAAAAACGGGGTGGAGACTCATCTCCTCCAATAATTTATGGTCAAAAGTCATTTAGCAAAAATATATCAATCCAGATTCAATGGTGGATTGGATCAGAAGACTGGAAAAAAGTCACCAAAAAGGATCCATAATGTGGAAAGCTTTGGTAAAATCCTTCAACGTTATCAGTCAAGGTTTGGCTTGGAAGGTAGGCAAAGGAAACTCTCTCAGGCTGGGCAGAGATCCTTGGGTGGGTGCAAATGGCCAACACTGACTTCCCCAAAATCTAATAGACATCCTTCATGAGAGAGGTTTTTTTCATCTGAATCAGATTGTAAATGATCAACAAACTTCGATCTGGAACCAAGGCTGGCAAGATGCACAAGCTATGAACTTGGAAGAACAATTCATAGTTCCTTGGAATGAGTATATTAGGGCACTCAAATTAAGTCATATCGGAATAAATGAACAGGAAGATGAACTTCTCTGGCAGCTCAGTCCTTTCGGGGTATACTCCCCAAAAGAGGGATATAATTTCCTGATGTCTTTTCTACATCAACAAGTTCCTGAATGGTGGTGGAAGGGGATATGGAAAGCAAAATGTCCCCTCAAGACTAGAATTTTCATGTGGTGTATTTTAAAGAAAAAGGTCCCTACTTGGGATAGGATCAAACTCAAGGGATTAGAAGGGTCGGGATGCTGCCCCTTGTGCAAGGGAGAGGAGGAAACTTCATTACATCTCTTTCTGGATTGTCCCTTTTCTTCACAAACATGGCGAAATGTCTCCTTCGTTTTGGGTCAATTCTACTCTTGGCATGGAACATCCATTGAAGAAGCCTGGAAGTTGTGGGCACAAAACCACAGATACAAACAGTTCACGGCACTCCCCCTCCTCATCATTTGGGGAATTTGGATTGCCAGAAATTCTACTATTTTTAAGGAAAAAGACTCCCTTCCCGAGCTCATTGTAGCCAAAAGCCTAGCTATTCTAGCACATTTTCCGCAAGAGAAAGATCTTCCTCCCCCGAGGCATGTAGTGGAAGAACACATTAACATCACTATACCATGGGATTTTTTTGATGGAGCCTCGATGGATGACGGTTTTCGCTGTGGGGGAGGGGGCATCCTCCATCTTTCTCCAACACACTCTTTTAAGTTAAAGTGGAGTCTGGGACAAGGAACAAATAACTATGCAGAACTCATGGCATTGAAGCTCCTGCTCACTTTTGCTGGGGAAAAAGGGCTATTAGATCTTTAGATCTTCGAGGACTCTATGATGATCATCAATTGGATGAGGAAAACACAAAAATGCCACAACATAATTCTTGCTCCATTAGTTGAAGAAGTTTTTTTACTTACAGATATATTTACAAATCTGTCTTTCAATCATGTCTACGGGAAAGAAATGGAGAAGCAGACTCCTTATCTAAAGTGGGCACTTCTATGGCTCTTGGATAGCCAGTGTCAGGAACTATATCACAGGCCCTTTATAGAACAACCAGCCCACATTGTATAAAAGGCAGTTTTGTCCACTTTTTGTTATTTAGAAACGAGTCTTCAAATGCACAAAAATCAGTAGCAACAGTTTCTTTTTGAACAAGGTCTCTTGAGACACATTTCGTCTCAGTTTCAGTCATATTTCTTTATTGGGCAGTTCTTTTGTGATATCAAAAGACTATACTTCTAGATTATGCTTTTGCAGCAAGACTAGCAAATGGATCCTACTATACTCAGAGAACTGTTTCTAACAGTCATTAGCCTTCCATGTTCGGCAACAGTAAGACTTTTTTGAGACTAAATGCATGTATACACATGCATTCTTCAGAATGTAAATTTTATACTTCTTAATAAAATTTACACCATTTTCCTTTGGAAAAAAAATTCATTCCTCCACACAACATAAACCCTGAAACTGAAAAAAATGTGCTTACAGCTATTAACCAAGTTGGAAATAACCAAAGGAAGCTCATGCCTAATTAGTTCTCCGTTTTTGACACACGAGGATAGGATTTAATTTCACATAGAGTTATAAATTTAATTTTGGAAGACGAAATAAGCCAAACCTGAGATGGGGTGCTGAAAAAGGGAGTCTTTAAACTGCCCAGCAAAGGAACAGATTCCAAATGCAGGAACGTGTAGATTAGCTTGGACTGAAGCCTTCTGAAACAACAACAGCAGCAACAATCAATAATCACAGTAGCCAACTATAGACTACAAGGCCTCCGAAAATATGTTCATGACCATTTAAGCTACCATGTTAAGTCATACTTGTAAACGTGCATATGTAACATGAAACAGACGAGACAGTCCCCAGAAGGACGAACATGTCGCTTGGGGTATTTGAAGCTTGGTGAGGAATAACAACACCTCAGTTTTTTCTGACCAACCATTGATTGGCATAGTTGACAACTTATTTTTTTTACTTCAACGATTCAAACTTTTGAATTTTGTGTGAAAGCAAAATACAAATGCATTCAGGTAAATCTTTCTCTGCAAAGTAGCCCTAGACCTTACACAAGTCCACTTCCATTGAGTGAAGTCAACTACTGAACGAAATTTAGGTAACGTTTACCGGTTCTGGTGTTTCAGCCCTGCTTCGTCGCCCGACGGAATTGTTTCGCGATCCTCGTGCAACACGCAAGATATGCTTAATGCCACTTGAACGCGCCATTTGAACGAGCCCGGACACTCTGCAGCAGTGTATTTCGCAGAATTCTACAAGATTTAAAGACAGCAATCTTCCAAGAGTTTTCAAGTACGGCTACCTCGCCCTTTTTATTGTATAGCTCTCGGTGGAGAGTTAATTTCCAGTGCCGGCAGCAATGGATGATGATACCTCCTCGGCAGCACCTGCAATTGCTCCTGCCCTTAGCGTTTGCTTTCGTTTGCTTTCTTTTATATTGTTTTCAAAATATTATTTTTGGTTTTCGATATACCCTAGAGAAGATTTAGGACTATTTTGGGTATTCCATGTTTAAAAGGGGTTTGAGAAGAAATCCAGCTTATGCATGTCTTAGTCCATTGTGACGAAGGTTAAGAGTAGGTGTCCCCGGACCTCCTATAGGAGTGTTTTTAAGATATCTCGATATAGTACTAGCTACACATAATTTTATGGTTTTAAATTTTAAAATATATAGGTTTTTTTTTTTTAAACATTTTTATTTTGATACTTAAAACAAAAACAAGAGTGTTACACAAATATTTACAAATGAAAAATAAAAAAGGCTTGGCAGCGTAGTCCCTACCAACGAGGTTAGAAAGCAAAATGTGGAAAATGGGGTCGAAATGTAAATGAAGCAAAATGTGGAAAATGGGGTCGAAATGTAAATGAAACAAAGTGTTCGATGCAAAATGTATATCGCGTAAATGTTGTGTGCAACATGTATATCACGGAACATGGGGCAAAAGTAAATGACGCTTGGCAGGGAGAGCACCATATATTTTTTGAAAGTATATAACAAACTACAAATTTGTTGACAGTGGAAGAATAAATTTGGAAATTTAAATGCATTTGCCATATGGATTGTTGAAAGATAAAAATATATGAAGACATAAAATTAAAAGGAGAAGAAATATAAAAATTTAAATGCATTTGTAAACATGGGGTATAAGTAAATGACGCTTGCATTGTAGAGCACCATTTATTTTGAAATATATAAAAAAATAAAAGTTTGTAACGTATAAAAAATTAAATGCAATTGTCATACAGAGTGGTGAAAGATAAAAACAAAAATTTGTAACATATTAAAAATTAAATGCATTTGTGATACAGACTGGTGAAAGATAAGAATAAAGTCTGTAACATATAATAATTTAAATGCATTTTTATTTGAAATATGTCCAAAAATAAAAGTTTGTTACATACTACTGGAAATTTTGAAATATACAAAAAAATGAAAGACTGTTACATATAAACCGGAATTTCAATGCGTTTGTTATGTAGACTGGGATTGGGGCTCTCGCGGACCATTGCAAAAATATGTACAAGAAACGGGATTATGGAAAGAAGATAGAGTGCAATACCTGCAAAAAAAATGGAAAGGTATAAGTGTATGCCTATACATCTCTATTTAAGAAACTAAAGTAAGTGGGTTGATAAACAAAGCAGGATGTGATCAATAAACTTACAGTGAGGGTACATCTGAGCCCTTTGGCTATTTGCTTGCGGTTGTCGTTTCATTGATGTCGCCGACGACTACGGTTTCAAGGATGTCCTCGACGACTGCTGGAATGTTGGCAACTGCTTGTTGCTTTTCATCGTCGGCCTGTTTCAATTGTCTTTCGAGCCATTTTTCAATGTAGCTTCTCATTGGGGTGACGTTGATCTCATTTCGGATTTTTATGTTGAAAAGATCGTTTTCTAATTCCCGGAAGTCGATAGAAAGATTACAGAGAGCCCGATGAATTTCCTCATTCTGTACTGCATATTTGACTAGCCAGTCGTGGACGTGAGTTTGATCAAATTGAAGGATGTTGTAAAACTTTTCCATAGACAAGGCCTTAAACATAGCAACCTGTTTATCGAACTCTTGCCTGGTTAAGGGCAAGGAGTTTGTGATTAAGTCGCGGTCTTGGAAGTTGTTGGTTTTCCCATCTAAGTCTATATTTGATAGCCTAATGAATAATTTATCTTTCCTCGATATGGCTTTTTCACACAACTCAACAATGAGATGCAGGTTCTTCACTTTTTCTTTCCAACATGCATTCAATTGACTGATCCGGTTTTTGGATGGAAGATCTTCTTCTCTTCTTTTTATTTCTGTCATATTGTTGACAATCTTGCCAAAAGGAATGACCGTTTTTAAAAAGAAATTTTCTTCATCTTTTAACTCGGCTTGCAAAAGATTGAGCAAACTATGTGCCCTGGTTCCAAGGGAATTGATGGTTTGTGATCTTTTCCACACCTCGGTAACCAGTTCCATTCTATTTTTGATATTATCCTCCACATATCCTTTACAGGATGCGAGGAGGGTGGAGGATGCTTTTACATTGGGTGCACGGGTGCCAGGCATGGCTATTGCCAAAGGATTGACAAGCAATGGCATAGGAATGAAAGTGTCTTCCCATTTCTTGACCTTGTTCTTCAGTCTGGCATTATCGGTCTCCATGCTTCCAATGGAATCATGAAGTGCTTCTCCGCTCGCGGTGTGAAGTTGACAGATTTGGGGCGGCCGCATGTTGGCAATGTGAACCTCTGAACGAGATTTGTCTTTCTTATTTTTAACATCTTTTTTCTCAATTATCAACTTTTTGGACTGGCTATCAAAAACAACGCTCTGGAATACGAAGGATTCATCTTCGTCAAAATTTTCGGTGACGGATATGTCCATTGGATGGCTATGGTGGATGGCGTCTCTGGGCTGATCAAGGAAGCGGATCATGCTATCCAAATTAGTGTCAAGTTCCATGTTCTAACTCTGAATTTTCGACTCTTCCGCCTACCCCAATTTTTTTTTTCTCTTCTTCTCTACTGGAAGCTTGCGAGAACTATCAATTTTAGAATGAGGAGGGTCGTTATATTCTCCTCCGTTTGAAGAACTCTGAGTTTCTTTATTGTTGTGGTGGGTCGTTGGAGCAATGCTCCAGGATGTCGTACTTTTTGGAGTGGTATTTGCGGATTGAACACTCTTCTCAGTGGGGCCTTTGTTGATATTATGGTATCTGCAAGAGGTATTTACCTCCACGTGTAAACCTAACAAGAATAGAATATTCCGGGAAGCAAGAAGAAACCCTAATGAGTTGGCTAATAACCCTAGAAGACAAGTCAGCTCAAGAGGATAATTTGTATTAGGTTATTAGCCTCCAAGAGAAGAAGTCGGTCAGAAGAAATATTATATACTAATAGGCACCCAAAATGAGAAGTCGCCCCAGGCAGTTAGCCAGAATTAGTATAAATACAGGAGGCCAGTCTTCATTCTGGCAAGATTTCTCAGAACTGCAGATCTCACTTGTGCGCACTGCAGTTAGCCAGTTTGCGTGCAAGTTTGGAGGAGAAGTTGTCATTGCAGCTGCTGCAGCTAGAAGATTACGTTTTGGTTTGGACTATCTGATCAGCTCTTGTTTGGTGCGCTATCCTTGGAGAAAGGTGTGCTACCCTTTGTTTGGCTATCTAGCCTATGGTTTGCTTTCGGAGTGATTCTCTGTCAAGGTTAAGGTGCTCGGAGGGTGGCTTCAGCCTATGGTTGGGTGACAATAGTGATATTGTCTATGGTAAAATGAGCACATCCATCATATTCTAATGAGTTATGGGCCCACACCTCCTTCATTCAGTCTAACCACTAGAAGGGAGCATAGCCATAAGGATATTAAGCTCGTTGAAGAACTGTCGCTAGGGTTTCTAGCAGGAGCAGTCACCAAAGCACTACCGCTAGGGTTACTAGCAGGTGCAGTTGTAGAAACCCTAACCCTCTTGTTGAGGCACCTTAATTGAAGGGATTGACCTAATTTCTGGATAGACCAGTGCGCCCTAGCCTGGCGCATCTCCTGGTACTCTCAGCAAGCCAAGACGTCAAGTTTGAGTTTTTGGTCAAATCTAGGGTTCACCAAGTCAAAGCAGCCATGACTTACTCTATGAAGTCAGAAAACTAGTTAGATGGAGCTTCTAACTTCAAAGCGTGGAAGACAAGGATTGACCTCATCCTTAGCAAGAATAAAGTGTTGGATATCGTGAAAGGAAAGATCGTGGAACCAGAGTTTGAAGAAGGAAAAGAGAAGGAACCGCAGAACGTTGCAGTTATGGAGAAGTTCAAAGACGATGATATCAATGCCATGAGTATCATAATGGACTCTATAAAATACCACTTGATACCCTACATCTCCCATCTTGACTCATTGAAGAAGATGTACGATGCCCTAACAAACCTCTTCTCAATCAGGAACATTAGACAAGTAATGAGTCTGAAGAATGAGCTCCGTGACATGAAGATGAATGATGATGACAGCATAACATCATACTTTGTGAAAATATCTCAGTTAGAGATCAACTACAAGCTATTGAAGAGATCATTTCAGAGAAGGAATTGGTAAACATAGTACTCAATGGTCTTCCCAAGACGTGGGATGCATTTGCCGCAAGCATGAACACAAGGAAGGAGTATCCTACATTTGAAGAACTTTGGACTTGTTGTGCTCAAGAAGAATCAAGGATCAATGCAAAAGAGAAACCCCAAAAGAAGTACGATGATCAAGCCTTCACAACAAGGTTCAAGGATTTCAAGAACAAAAAGAAGTTTGGCTCCAGGAAGAAAACAAATCAAGAGAAAGATATGTCAAGGATACAATGTTTCAATTGTCAAAAGCATGGTCACTACAATAATCAATGTCCCGAGTTAAAGAAAAGGAAGGAAACACACGAAGCATCAGTTGTCGAAGAAAGGGAACCCTCAAAGAAAACCAAGCAGGACAAAACAAACTTCTTCTTCTAAGACAAGGTAACAATACTCTTCATAGTTCTTGTACATACCATGTTTTTGGTACATATCTTGCATA
>ML804331.1:68193-81703 GCA_009831015.1 Picea engelmannii | reverse complement strand
AATCATTTTGCAGTTCGAAAAATGGTCCAGGATGAGCAGTTCCTTTCCAGTTCGGAAAGTGGTTTGAGATTTCTGACGGACAAGCATTTTCCAGCTTGGAAAATGGTCCAGAACGAACGGTCATTTTTGTAATGAAAATGGTTCAATGGATTGTTGATGTACCATAGACAACGATTTCCCATAGTGTTTAACATAGGGAATGGTCTAGGACAATCTCTCTTTTTGATGATTAATCAAGAAGACTGGTCTGCCTCGCCGGACAGTCATTCTTTCGATGCTCATAGTTGTGAGCAATTTCGAAGAATGGTCCGTTTTGGAGGTTGGTACATGACAGTCATTTCCTTAGGAAATGGTCCAGACAGTCATTCCCTAGGGCATATTCATTCTCTCCAGGTTGCACTTTGTTTAGTGCTGGAGGAATGTCTCAGATAGGTGAATGGTCCAGGTTTAGCAATCAGGACAGGCATTCCTTAGGGTAGACTCATTCTCTCCAGGATACACTTTGTTTAGTGTTGGAGGAATGGCCCAGGGTGGGGAATGGTCCAGGCTCAGAAATCAGGATAATTATTCTTCCTTGCTTGAGAAGAATAGTCCAGATAGCTCATCATTGATGTTTGACCTTTTGAGGGCAGATGCTCTTCCAGATCTCACAGATATGAGTGGAAGAATGGCCTAGATGATTTAGTTTATATCATAACATTATTTATGTGCAGGTTGATATCAGATGATTGTTATGAAAACTATATGTCTCTGGACAATAGATGTATACTACTGTGGTGGATGTGTTCCATTGTTTGTGACTATACGTCACTGATCAAGTACCTGTGTGCTACTTGGTGTGGTAGTGTACCACTGGATTGTAGTTGTGTACTACTATGAATAGACACAGTTGTGTTCTATTGAATGATATTGTTCCGATTGCCTTGAAGATTATCAACAATGTTGGAAATGATTATCGGCTAGATGGATGATCAATGGACAGAGATTTTCCACACGGAAAATGGTTTAGGACATATGTTCGGATTAGAAGAATGGCTCTTGTGTCACTACGTGGAGTGAGTGACTTATCCAACATCATGTCTAATTACTCAGATGGAGTATGGTTTTGAGAGATGATGCAGTTGATGACATTGATGGTGATGATGGTGCTCAAGATATAGTCATGAGATAATCTATACAACTATGTTGATGCTACCGGGTGAATGGTATGTTTGTGCTCAAGACCATTACCTGTAATACCTCCCTAGCTAGGAGGGAGTGTTGATATTATGGTAGTTGCGGGAGGTATTTACCTCCATGTGTAAACCTAACGAGAATAGAATATTCTGGGAAGCAAGAAGAAACCCTAATGAGTTGGCTAATAACCCTAGAAGACAAGTTGGCTCAAGAGGATAATTTGTATTAGGTTATTAGCCTCCAAGAGAAGAAGTCAGCCAGAAGAAATATTATATACTAAGTAAATAGGCACCCAGAATGAGAAGTCAACCCAGGCAGTTAGCCATAATTAGTATAAATATAGGAGGCCAGTCTTCATTCAAGTCGGCTTTCTCAGAACTGCAGAGCTCACTTGTGCGCACTGCAGTTAGCCAGTTTGTGTGCAAGTTTGGAGGAGAAGTTGTCGTTGCAGCTGCTGCAACTAGCAGATTACGTTTTGGCTTGGACTATCTCTTGGTTATGGTTTGGACTATCTGATCAGCTCTTGTTTGGTGCGCTATCCTTGGAGAAAGGTGCACTACCCTTTGTTTGGCTATCTAGCCCAGGGTTTTCTTCTGGAGTGATTCTCTGTCAAGGTTAAGGTGCTCAGAGGGTGGCTTCATCCTATGGTTGGGTGACAATAGTGATATTGTCTATGGTAAAATGAGCACATCCATCATATTCTAACAACCTTCCTCCTGTTGCGTGTATAATTTAGTGCAGCTTTGCACTGTGTCCACGTCGTCGACATCAGAGGCAAGACCGTTGTCGCCACTGTCTTTGTTTTTGGGCATGTGTTTATTTAAAAAACAATCGTTGAGGCCAAGTGTGTGTAAATGTTGTCAAAAAATATTATAGGGGTCGAACCCTCTTATGATTTCAGCATATCTCAGGTTGGAGATGCTAGAATGTGCTACGAAATCGTCAATTTTGTTGACGTTTTTCAACACGAACTCCCCTACTTTCCAAGGCAGAGGAATGAACTATTTTTTCTTCTTCTTTTGGAACAGAGGGAACTAGTAGTTGTATTGACGTGCTACTTTTGCAACAAACATTATGTTCATAATGTGACATGGAAAGAGAGCAAGCTATTCTGTGGAGCCAAAAATTCTTATCATAGTGTAATTATCCAAAAGTTCTAGTGTCCCCTTCTTGTCCAAAAATCTAGTTGCATGTTCAGATATGTGGGGAGTATCTTCTCCTAACAACAAAACTTTGAAAACATACAAGAAGCCATTAAAAACCTCATAAAAATAGTGGGAAGCCTTGTGCTTCCACAAGGCCTGGTACCATAATGTTACTGGGTGCAATTCACAGTTGACATTCTTGGACAGAGACAGTTGCGAAAACCGACAGGAATGTGCTATTGGAAAAACTAAATAAGACGACATATAACATTTCTTTTCCCTTTTGTAGCTTGACAATTGGGAACATATTTCATGGGAAATTAACCTGCCCCAATAAAAAATGGCTTGTTCGTTGACTGTGAAATACAAAATATAAAGAGCCATGTGGGAAACAGTTGTTGTGGACTCATGTCCGGTTATTCTTGTAAACAGCCAGGCAATTTCGCAAAATGGATTTCTAAAGGAACTAACCTACATGCTTGTAATATCTTCAGGAACTAGAAGCGGGTTTTCCAAAAAATGGGGCAAGAGGTCCAATCCGTTATTATGCTTTGCTAGGAACTGTTTGCAATATTCTCCTCTGAACGTCAATGTTGGCTTTGACAATTTTAGCATTTGGCGGAAGACCTGAGGTGACAAAGAAACAGAAGAGCGGTCCCGCAGTGGAATAATTCTTTTCTCTGAAATAAATTTATTAGCGCACCAAGAGACCAGGTCCTTACAGTAAAAAACCTCAGGGACATAGCCTGCACGAGCAATCCCGGAGGTCCAAATTACTTGGTTCTCTGTAGCAGAGGTTGAGTAATAAGAATATGCCCTGAACCACTGGAAGTTATGGTCCTCGCACCCGAAGATGTTGAGTGTATCTTCACATAACTGTTGTCGAGTTGATGCCATAGCTTTATGAGAATGTTGGTTTGTTGCAGATGATGGTTTAAATGAACAGTTAGAGCCAATAATGTAACTCTTCACTAAATCTTGGTTAATTGCTTATGAATGGGAAAGCTCCTCAACCCTTTCGCTGAGTAATGACAATCTGTATGGGTGGTGCATGATGAACTGTTAGCAGTAAAGCTTATTTATTGCATATTTAGAAATGCGAAGGTGGTGGGTACGATGAAGAGCAATTAAGGATTGGAGATTTCGTGAACGTACGAAGGCCACGACGTGTGAACGAGATTTCATAATTTTGAAATCCACACTCGGAAGGGATAGTATAATCCCCCCGCAAATTTTGGTTTAATGTGCATCAATACGATATCTCCTCGAGCCTTTCGCCCATCAATGACAATTTATACGGTTTCTGCATGATGACATGTTAGAATTAAATGCCAGTAATTCCATATTTAGAAACAAGATATGTATGTGTATATATATATATATATATATAATTTTTTTTTCTTTTCTTTTATTATAGACAAGTGCAAAGGTGATGGAGACGATGAAGAGCAAGGAAAGAATGGCAAGCTCTGAAAAGCGGTCGGACGGAATTCATAAAAGGATTACGGGGATACTCAGGACAACCAAGTGTTGCACGGTCAAATTTCATGTATCAGAATTTTTGAGTGCAAAATGTGTAAAATGGTTGAGATCATGATGGGGCAGTTCAACGGCTGGTTTGTATATTTGCGGAATTCCGACAAAGTGGCTAAGTATGGAATAGAGAAATTGCTAATTACATGCGTAGCAATAAGATCTTATATATAATTGGCAACTGCTAATTGCAAAGGGGCGCGGGCACACGAAAAAACGACTACGAACTGAATATTTCTTCAACCTGCCAAACCAACGATTCAACAAAGAAATTTGAAGAAATGGCGAAGTATGGAAAGCGGACAAACGGGCTTCAAAATGGGGTGACAATAGTTCCACAAAATATGCGAGGACCCGACGGTTAAATTTTATTTCTCAGAAGTTTTCAGTGCAAAATCTATATCACGGAAGAGGGCAAGTCCGACTGTCAATTTGTATAGTGCGAAACTGTGGGTGGTGTTTGCAGGACACAGAAGTATAGAGGAAATACTTTGCCCTTTAATATAGCTTATGTGCCGCAAATGTGGTATGGCTCATTTTAGCACTTTTCCGTTGGTAAAGAAAGGCAATCTCGAGACCACCAGCCCTGGAGACTGCCTGTCAATTTGTATATTGCGAAGCTCTGAATGTTGTTTGGAGGTCATGGAAAAGTAGAAGTGAAATGTCGACCCACCCAGCGGGCAAGTCCGCCTGTCAATTTGTATATCGCGGAACTCTGGGTGCCAGTTGTAGGACACAGAACAATAGAGGGTCAACTTAAAGAAAGGGGAAGCGGTCGTTGAAAACGCGTAAATCCACCAAGCTATGCAACAAGGTATTTTGGGGAAAAAAATGATTAAGTAACTAGTTAGAGAAACTAGAGGGAATAAAAGAGTGGGAAAATAAAAATCCAAAAGACACTTTTCTTAAGCGCGAGTTGGTTTCAAAGAAGCCCCATTGTTGCAAAACCATCATTTTCTACTAATTGTCAGCAAATGCATTGTTGAAGATTAGATTTTATTGCAACATGTGCGTGTAAATATGTTCTTCATACATTCTTCCATGACTATAAAATATTAAGTTAACTACTAAACTTCATTTTCTACTAATTGCCAGCAAATGCTTTGTTAAAGATTAGATTTTATTGGAACGTGTGGGTGTAACTGTGCTCTTGATACATTCTTCGATGACTGCAACATATTAACTCGACTATTAAGCTTCTTGCATTATGGTTTGTTAGCATTAAAACTTAATAATTGCATGTCTAGAAGCAAGAATAACGATTTTGCTGCAACATTGTGCATTGGTATTGCTATGTTCTATCTGCATTTTGAATAAAATTGAACATTGGTTTGAAACTGTGCAATCCATTTTTTGTTTGCATAAAAGGCTGGTGGATTCACACAATGCATTGTCATATAATTGTTAGATGTTCCATTTTAGAAAAAAATAACCCAAGTAAACACAATATCGAAGAAGTACGAGAGCACCGAACCATGCCAATGAGAACATGCGTTAAATCCAGAAAAGAAGAAACAACGAAGAGTCGAAGGAAAATATTTCTTAATAGCAAATCCATTTCAAAAGATAAGAAAAACATGGAGTATTGTACATCTATCCTTAGAAATTGGACCCAGTTCTTCGGGCCAAACCATTGAACGTATCTGCGACAAACACATGCACGGGATCCATAGTATGCAAGATCTTTGCAGTTTTCTCCTCGATGAATCATCATGTGCTAAAATTGATAGTTTTCAGAAGCTTTTGGTGAGGAAGAAGACGAAAAAATGTTGCAGGGCAAATGGAATAGCCCTTAGTTGATACCGCCTCTGCATAGTCCAAAAAAATTCAGGAGCACAGGTTGCATGTGCAATTCCAGAGGGCCAAATTAGTCCATTCTGGGCAGAAGGAGATGACTAGCAGAAAAATGCCTTACAACAACGAGAGTTTTGGACCTGATTCCCGAAGATGTCAATCAATAATTTTTTGGCTTGAAATATATCTCTGGGAGCATCAACATATCATTGATTTACAATGAAAGTCTTTCGCCCAGAATGGACTAATTTCGAACTCTGGGATTCCTACTTTCGCACTGGAAAGTGGCTATTGCATTTACCATCGGTTTCTTTTCTGAAACTCCTTTTGGTGTTGTCAGGACCGCCATCATCGAGTCGAGAAGTTTTGTTTGTTATGGTTGATTTCAATTTGGGCGCAAGAGTGGGAAGATTCTATGCATTGCCATCATGCATTGTCATATCATTGCCCATCAGATCATCTTCTTCCGGTTCGGAATTCATGACATCAACTTCTGTGACAGCCATGAATGCAAGTGGGCAGGTTTTGTGAGCAGGCAGTGTTGCCTTGGAATTTTTTGGCTTGAAATATATCTCTCGGTGTACCAAGGGTCCATCTCCTTTTTTGCTTTTAGGCGGAGGGAGATGAATAGTAAGAATATGCCCTGGAATAGTGGAACCTCTAGCCATTATGCCCCAATGTGTTTACTGTGTCTGGATAGAAATGATGTGACAAGTTATTAAGAATTTTCGTTCGCTGGAGACAGTGTTTGAAATGAAAATCGGGGAGGTATAATATAAGCTGCCACAAATTATGGTTTAATGTGTATCAATGGAATATCTCCTCGAGCCTTTCGATGATCAATGACAAGCTCAAAGGTTCGTGCGGAATGAGTTGTCACCATCACAGATTACTCATTGCACAATTAGGAAAAAGTGTGAAGGTGGCGGTGACGACAAAGAGAGATTAAAAAATATATTGCATCATCTTTGAAATGAATACTTGGAAAGCATAACATACTTGTGCGCAAATCTTAGTTTAATTCGTAGTAATGACAAATCTTCTTCGTATTTTTGGACATTAATGACAATGTTAACGGTTCCTGTAGGATGACTACTACCATTAAAGCTTAATTATTGCACATCTGGAAACAATTACGAAGGTAGCGGCGATGGTGAAACCGATTCCAACAAATACCTAAGTATGGAAAGCGGATGGGCGGGTTACAAAAGAAAAACAACAGAAGATATACCTAGGAGATGTGAAGGGCCGATGGTCATATTGCATCTTAGTGACAGATATCGACTGTCAATTTGTATGTCGCGGAATTTGTAAAAGGACCAACCAAACAGAAAGCGAAAGTATATGATAAAAATAAAAACATCATATTTAAAAATTATATTTACATATACATATAATTATTCCCTGGAAACTCTTTTTTTTTTAAACATTAAAATATTGCAGAGTGTTAATGAGAACTGCAAATTTGTAAATCGCGGAAGTGGGGCTTCGTTGTTCCATGTCCTACAAATAGCACCCACAATTCCGCGATATACAAATTGACAAGCCCATTTGCGGACTATTTCAATTTTAAGGGCCTCATGTTGATGTAATAACACAATTGGAAATCAACTCATGAATCCCTAAGTATGAACTCTTACAAGGTATGAACACGAAGTTCTTTTAGAGTTTGTACGAATCCCGCATTTCATACTTGGCCACTTTTTCGATTGTGAGTTCTCGGTCTGCCAGGCTCAAAGTTGGGCCTCTATTGATACGTATCCTACAAATAGCACCCAGAGTCCCACGATATACAAATTGACTGCCGAAGCTACGAACTGGGTCGCTCAACATTGCAGTTCTATTTTTCCCTGTCTTCTAAACATGATTCGGAGGAAATGAGTAGTACATAGTAAATATGTGCTTCTCAAAACTATGGACATGACATTTTATAGAGCATGTACGGATCCCTCATTCGATACTTAGCCAGTATTTGGATGGTGGCTTCTCGGGTTGGCGGGTTCAAAATTGGCCCTCTGTTGTTCCGTGTCCTACAAATAACACCCACATTTCCGTGATATACAAATTGACAAGCATACTTGCCAGCTATTTGAATTTTAAGGGACTCGTATTCATGTCATAGCATAATTGGACTTGGGCTAGTTTATATTCGTTTATTACAATATCAAACGACGAAGCGGTCGGTCGACCTGGTGATATAAAAGTAACTAAAATCTGAAGTCATGAATCCACCAGCTTCTGCACCTACAAGTTTTCCGAAAAACGAGTAATACATACTAAGTATGTACTCTTATAAACTATGGACATGAAATTTTTATAGATCATGTACGGATCTGCCATTCCATATTTAGCCACTTTTTTAGATCGGGGGCTCTCGGGCTGAAAATTGGGCCTCTATTGTTCCGCGCTCTACAAATAACACCCA
This sequence comes from Picea engelmannii, assembly GCA_009831015.1. Lineage (NCBI taxonomy): Eukaryota > Viridiplantae > Streptophyta > Pinopsida > Pinales > Pinaceae > Picea > Picea engelmannii. Next base: position 73,630 of record ML804331.1, on the reverse strand, counting down.
CAATTCCACAATATACAAATTGACAAATGGACCTGCGGGCTACCTAGCTCAACATTGCAATTTCATTGTTCCGTGTTCTCCAAATAACACTCGGAGTTCCGTGATATACAGATTGACAGATGGACTCGAGGGCTGTCGGGTTCAAGTTTGTCATTGTTTACGGATGCCAATCCTTATCAACTATCTAATATATCTAAAAACATTATTTTGAACACTAAATTATTAATATTATATATTGATATTGCACAATTTAATTAGACGACAAAGTTTGTACAAGTTGGTCGGGCAAGCGATATAAAAGTTTTCCGACAAACGAGTAATACATAGTAAACATGTACTTTTATAAAGTATGGGCATGAAATTTTATAGAGCATATGCGGATCCCTCATTCCATACTTAGGCACTTTTTGGATTGTGGGTTTTCAGCCTGGCGGGCTGAAAATTGAACCTCTATTGTTCTGTGTCCTACAAATAACACCCAGACTTTCGCGATACACAAATTAACAGGCGGATTTGCGGGCTGGTTGGCTCAACATTGCACTTTTATTGTCCCGTAGCGATTCCGTATTAATTTCATATTTAGTCACTTTTTTGGATCGGGGCCTCTCGGCCTAACGGGCTAAAAATTGGGCCTATATTGTTCCGCGCTCTACAAATAGCACCCACAATTTCGCGATATACAAATTCACAACCGGACCTGCGGGCTGGCTGGTCAACATTGCACTTTCATTGTTCTGTGTGCTCCAAATAGCACTCGGAGTTCCGCGATATACAGATTGACAGATGGACTCCAGGTAAATTCTTAATATTAAATATTGATATTGCAGAATTTAATTAGACGAGAAAGTTTGTACAATTTGGTCGGGCGAGTGATATAAAAGTATTATGACAAACGAGCAATACATAGTAAACATGTACTTTTATAAAGTATGGACATGAGATTTTATAGAGCATATGCAGATCCCTCATTCCATACTTAGGCACTTTTTAGATCGTGGGTTCTCGACCTGGCAGGCTGAAAATTGAGCCTTTTTTGTTCTGTGTCCTACAAATAACACCCAGACTTCCACGATATACAAATTGACAGGCGCATTTGCGGGTTGCTTGACTCAACATGAGATTTTATAGAGCATATGCAGATCCCTCATTCCATACTAAGGCGCTTTTTGGATCGCGGGTTCTGGGCCTGGTGGGCTGAAAATTGAGCCTTTTTTGTTCTGTGTCCTACAAATAACACCCAGACTTCTGCGATATACAAATTGACAGGCGGACTTGTGGGCTGCTTGACTCAACATCAGATTTTATAGAGAATATGTGGATCCCTCATTCCATACTTGGGCACTTTTTGGATCGCGTGTTCTCGGCCCGGTGGGCTGAAAATTGAACCTCTATTGTTCCGTGTCCTACAAATAGCACCTACACTTCCACGATATACAAATTGACAGGCGGACTTGTGGGCTGGTTGGCTCAACATTGCACTTTTATTGTTCCGTAGCAATTCCGTATTAATTCCATATTTAGCCACTTTTTTGGATGGGGGGCTCTTGGGCTGGCGGGCAGAAAATTGGGCCTCTACAGTTTTGTGCTCTACAAATAGCACCCACAATCTCGCGATATACAAATTGACAACTGGACCTACGGGCTCGCTGGTCAACATTACATTTTCATTGTTCCATGTCCTCCAAATAGCACTCGGAGTTCCGCGATATTTAGATTGACAGATGGACTTGAGGTAAATTATTAATATTAAATATTGATATTGCAGAATTTAATTAGACAATAAAGTTTGTACAATCTGGTCGAGCGAGTGATATAAAAGTATTATGACAAACGAGCAATACATAGCAAACATGTACTTTTATAAAGTATGAACATGAGATTTTATAGAGCATATGTGGATCCCTCATTCCATACTTAGGCACTTTTTGGATCACGGGTTCTCGGCCTAGCGGGCTGAAAATTGAGCCTTTTTTGTTCTATGTCCTACAAATAGTACCCAGAGTTTCACGATATACAAATTGAGAGGTGGACTTCTGGGCTGCTTCACTCAACATTTCACTTTTATTGTTCTGTGTCCTCCAAACAGTAGTCAGAGTTCTGCAAAATAGAAATCGACAGGACTCCACGACTGGCGGGTTCAAGATTGCAATTCTTTAGGGACGGTCATCCTATCTAACTTTATCTAAAAACATTATTTTCAAATACTAAATTATTAATATTAAATATGGATTTTGTACAATTGAATTACATTAAAATATTAAAGGATGTTAAATTGCTTATTTTTAAAAAAATGAAGGAAACAAAATAAAGTTTTTTTAAAACTCTATCACTGCAAGCATAACAAGGACCAATTTCAATTTAAAAGGCCTCTTGTTCATATGATAGCACAATTGCACTCCGCACAATATATATTTGTTGATTTCAAATTATTCAAGGACATCAATTTTACCAAGTTCATCGAATAAGAAAAAATGCCAAAACAACGACCAATTTGAATTTTAAGGGCATCTTGTTGATATGATAGCACAATTGCAATTCACACACTATATATTCGTTAATTTCAAATTATTCTAGAACAATAATTTGACCAGGTTCATCGATCAAGGAAATCTGCTAAAACAAGCCACATAGTACATTTGCGTGACAGCGCCATAGAAACTATCAGGCGGATCTGCAGACCAGCTAGCTAAAAAATTCAATTTTATTGTGACGTGTCCTCCAAAGAACAGTTGGAGTTCCGCGGTATACAAATTGACAGACAAAACACATAACCAAGAACCAACCAAACTTCAAATAGGCCGCAAGCAAGTTCTCAGAAGGTTCCATAGAGCAGAACCCATCGGCGTTTGCACTAAACAATTTGATATTCAAAGAAAAGACATCGTCACATTCATTTTCTCTTGCATCTGGTATATGTTGCCAGTAGAAAATAACCGGGGCCATGGGATATATGGGGTTTGCTGCCATGCTAATATTATGTGGGTGCAATCCCAGGTAGCCAACTCCAATGAACATTCATCTCAATGTTGAACAAATATCACAGAGACACATGAGGTATTTTCCTTTCCTGCCAAAGTTTGATATATAATTTTTTTTTTCCCCTTCTTCAGCCGATATGCGAAATTGCATTGTCCTCATTTAAGGTGAGTTTTCTATGTATCCGAAGCTCCCACAACATGTACACACTACTTTCCTTTTTCTGTAAATAAGTTTCATACAACAACTTTGCCAACTTAGGAAGCACATTTTCTAACAGAGGTTGCCTAACCGTACAATGGATGGTTGTGTTGCCAACGATTCAGATAACAACATTGACGCAATGTCCATATATATATGGACATTTTTCACTGCATCACAGACAATCAATCGTATCATCACTTATCAAAGCGGAGGCAGAAGCACGGGAGTTGCATTTTGCACATACAGGTTCAAAGGGGGTCGAGTACACATTCGCTGCAACTAAAACACCTTCAACTTGGGAACTCGAGCATAGGAATTAATACATTGAACAATATAATATACAATTGCACCCTCCCTTTCCTTAAAAAAAAAAGAAAAAGTAAACATGCACATAAATGTGTGCAAGGCTATTTCTATAAGCAAAGTGAGGATGATTTTGTGGATGTATACGCACAACAGTTGTAGAGGTAGCTAGTTTCTTCAGATCCTCTACTATATCTTCTCGCAACTCTGTTACGAACGTTGCCTGGGTTGTCCGAAAGATCCTTTCTCTAACATCCCTCTTCTTTGTTATATTTTTGAACATCATAAGTGGAATCTGCCCTTTATCATTGATGAAAACAAATCTGAATACGTATCAAACAATTGTAGCTGCAACATGGAACAATGCAATATTTGTGTAACTTATCCAAGATACATGCACATGCGAAAGTAAAGGACAAAACTGAATATGAAAAGCGGTACCATTGCCTTGTTGTTATCCGACTCTCCATCTTTTATATGGAGAATGTGTTGTGAGCCAAATTTCCTTGCCAGTGTGACAGCTGCCCCAATCGTTCTGATTGGGTAAATATTAGTGCTCTCTGCAAGTTGGCTGATAGTCAAATCCGAGACGAAACGATATTCTAAACAAACAACGGGACTTTTTTCCACAATGCTTGTTTCGTTCAGCGAAATAATTCGATCGCAATCACCATGGTCATATACTATTTTCGGCAATATATTAAAATTTGTAATGGATATCCCATTACGCGACAATATCTTTTCTACATGTTTCTGGACAAGTTGTGGAGGAACAGTCAGTGTCACTGTCATCATGGGCTCCTTGTCTGTCATGTCAGCACGCATAATGGATCTACTTTTGTTTGCCTTGTCCAAGTAGGTGCTATAGACAACCATTATGTCCCCGATGAACACTTGTCCAGATCGGCGGCTGTTCAAGTCCTATATTGACAGTACTTTGGATGTCACAACTCTAGACCTGATGACATTTTTTGAACAGGAAAACTAAAGTGAATGGTACTGCATTTTTTTTGTTTTTTGGTGTATTCTTCTTTCACTGGCATAAATCTACAAGTGCACGCATAGCTTTGATGAACTATGGAGCCAGAGTTTCACAACCACACCTCTTAGTCTGCGGAACATGCAACGCGTTAGACGTCTCGCTTGTACTTGTTGATACTTCTTGCGAGCTGCAAACCATGTATTGCAGATAACATCAACATATCCACCATGCCATAGATGAATATATACCACATGATATTTATTTAGTAAACATAGTAAGAACATAACGTATGCATCTTTACCTTTGGCCTTGTCGGTCTGCTGATGTCTGGGATGACTGATTGCTCATGCCCATGTCACTAGTCCAACTTTTTTCTGATGCAAGCATGTGCAGATGAACATCAGGACTAAACAAGCATATGCATTGTATATTGTAGATCAGAAGGACTAAATAACAGTAAAACTGTATGCATCTGATTTTTTTAACTAGAGAAATGTTTAACAGTAAACAGGGCGTGAGCGCGGGGCACCATGGCCAATCTGTATATCATGGACCCCCGGAAGCTGGCACCCGCAATCGAGAAAGTGGGTAACTATGGAATAAGGTAGAAGCACGACCACAGATGTGAATTCGTTGGTCCGCCAACCGGTGCACGAAGGAATTTTTGGAAAGCACACTAAGCAGATGAATTAGAAAACAAAAGGGATAATAAATCTAGAAAAAGTAGAAATAGGGAGGGCAGAAAGGCCCATTACTGCCAAGTCATCGTTTTCAAGTCTAATATTATATGCCCCCACCTGGTTTTTATATTTAATTTACCAGCACACTTGGTATACCTTTTAGAAGATTGTACCACAGAACTGTTAAGCCCTAATATTGGCTCATTACCCCTTAATTGGGGCATATTAGATTAGTAATGCTATTTTATTTATGTCGGCTTTAGGCCATTAGTTGTAATTTAGATTAGTAATG
>ML804331.1:44846-62362 GCA_009831015.1 Picea engelmannii | reverse complement strand
ATCTGGTACTTGAACATTTAAGTGGGGTAAAAGGAGGTTGCCCCCTCGAAGAGGCTTATTATCTGAAATTATCTCTTTTTCAAGGCGTTGAGTACTTTTCCTGAGGTTTTTATATGCTATATTGATGTTTGGTTCTTAACAAGAACCCTCTGTTGTTACACAAAACAATTGATCTCCCTGTCCAAGCAACCTGTTTTTTCCAAGGCAACAACGTCGAATATGCAATGCACATGGAGGCAAGTTAGTATGAAGACAGACATCTAAAAGAAAGAGAAACAAGTCTATTTACCCGTCAAAGAGTCCATCGTCTTGTCCAACCATTCTGTTTGTTTAAATGTAGCAATGCAGCGAAAACACAATGGACATGAACTAGCTTAGTATGCAGGAAGGCATGTATTGAAGATAACTTATAATGAAGATAGACATGTAAAAGAAAGAGAAAGAGGGTTATTTACCCGTGAAAGAGCCCATTGTCATCTCCACCTATTCTGTTTGGTTAAATGCAGCAATGCAGTGAAAACACAGCGAGCGAAGCAGGTTAGTATGCAGGAAGGCATGCGACGAAGACAACTTACCATGTAGAAAGGCATGCAACATGTACATATAATAAACTAGTTGAACACATATACAGACCATAAATGAAATACAAAACAACGCAATATGAAACAACAGTACAAGCATGCACCTTTCTATATCCTCTTCAACTGATGTAGTGGAGACTCCCTCGTTTTCTCCAGCTATTCTGTTAGTTTGAATGTGGGAACGCACAAAATACAATGAACATCAATGGAAGATGGTATTCACCGGAGAACAAGCAATATGTACATACACTAAAATAGACTCAACGAATAGTCTAGAAAGGCAGAAACATGAACCTTTGCACTTCTCTATCCATGGCTGTAAACATGTATTTTTTTTCCCTACCCAAAATATATTACAAGGCACAAAATATCACGCAATTGCATGGCCGTAGATAAACAATTTATGGTTTTCCGTGGCAATTTATCTAGATATGCTTCCACCGATGGAAATACATGTTCTTTATCCTCTACACAGACTGTTGTGCCCACGATACAATTTTTCGATTTTCCATGGCAAACCACCCAGACATGCTTCCAGACATCCAAATATAATCTTGCAGAAACTTCGTTGCACATATCATATCTCCAACACAACACAAATTGTATCGTGCACACACCAGTCTATGTAGAGGAGAAAGAACATGTAATGGCATATCGACACATCTGACCATACATGGTTTATAAATGTAGGCTGCATACACATGCTTTATTCCAACAAAAAAACAATAGATATTGCAATTTCACATGTAATCCTTGAACAATTTTGCATGAAACTATTTTCTTTCATGCTAGCAAGGAAGCACCAACAAAATCTCATAGAATAACAGATATCGACCTTGGAAGATAGGGCAAATAACACAACTGCCTGTCAACTCCTGGGTGCAGGGGCTGAACACCGTAAAGCACTGGAAAAAACAATAACAATCCAAAAAAAAACCAAAAAAGAAAAGCTCCAACCATCGTTGCTGGACCCCAACCTTGCAAGGCCGAATCAAAGGAAAGAAAACAACAAGCATCAAACCAGCGAGAAAGCACGAACATGCCGAACTGCACCCCCTGGGCCCCAAAGTGCAAACTTGAGTCAAACAAACAGAACCAACAACCCACGAACCAACGAACCAACAAGAACCACCGAGCCAGTAAACAACATATGTATCTCCAACGATTACGAAACTGTAGCCCAAGCACAGAAGCAACCAGAAACATACGAGGAGCATGCGACTACAAATAAGCAAACATTCTTACTTGCAAACTACAAACACTGAAAAGAAAACAAGGAATACAAAATGAAAGTTTGGCATCGAAACTTACTCCGAAACGATGAAATGCAGAAGCGCAGGTAAAATCGCGAGCGAAACAACAAGAAGCAACAACCGAGAAACCAACGAAGAAGAAGCACTCACTGAACCAGTAAACAATGTATGTAGCTTCAATGATTAGGAAATTGCATTGCAAAGGCAGAACAAGGACAAAACATACAATGGCTATTGAACTAGCGGTGGACAAAGAAGACTGTGCAAATTCATTGTTACCGTATAGAAAATTTCGAGGAAAAATGTACTTCGAGAAGCGTATTTACATAAACATTTAAGGTTGTCAGGCTGTCTAAGGACCTCGTGGTATGCAAACATTTAAGCTGTCAGGGTTGTTCGAGGACATCGCGTCATGTAAACATTTAAGCTGTCAGGCCTATTGAGGCATCTTAGAATAAGTGTCAATACATTTCAACAAAAATACATCTGGCAAAGACGCTCTAAACTTTGGAATTCTCGATCACTGTAAAGCTTGGATATAAAAACATTTCAATCTCTTATCGTATCAGATCGGTACATATATGGTACTTTTTATTATATAAAAATATATGCTTTTAATTCCATAGCTCCAACAATAGGTATTGTGCAAATATTTCGAGTCAGAGGACAAACTAATATGTAGTCAACGAATTATCAATCGCTATAGTCCCTCTATGCCTGCGGCAGGGACTAATAAATCACATATACAAAAACATGTGAAACAACTCCTTTCATATACTAGTTAATGACCAACTTAAGAAGATTGTATAATAACAACTATTGGACCATGATTGTAAGACCATATCAAGTGAATTGTTGCGATCATGTGTGTTAAATAAACAAGTATATCATTATTAAGTAAAACAACATTATACATAACTTTCTAAAATACATTTTAGAATAGATCTCATTTAAGATATATGTGTCAAGGAGGATCATACAAACTTCCAACACCTATGAACAACAAAACAATTCCACAATACGCTACAGTGAGTGTTAACCAAATTTTTTTTAGAGAAGAATCATGACTAGATCCAAATTGGGAAATCCTTGGAAAATTAAAAGACATAGAAAAACATGCAAACTTTAGGAGTATTAAGAGCCATACTCAAAAGCTAATTTACCCACTTAGCTTCCTCGTCTAAAAGTGGTCTATCTTCTATTCAATTTCATTTAGAGAGGGATGTGATTACCAAGATACATATAAATAGCCTTGGGCTTATAAATGGAGATAAGTTTATCATACTCTTGATTTATAGATCTCATTAATTGGAATCATCTTTTGAATACCCTCAAAACGACTTAATGAGTCATCCATATTCTCACTAAAGGGATTGTTATGTTTTCCATGACCTAGCATACCTAGTATGCTCCCGTAGACTTCTTCGTCCTAAAATTCTTTCTCTATAATGTCATTTCGGAAGGAGTCTAATGGAATAAATAAAAAAGTGCAATTCTAACACCTTTAGGCCCAACTAGATATTATCCACATCAAACTTTTCGTTAATCCTATTCCAATGCAAAATAATGATAAGAGTTGCATTCTTTTAAGCTTGTCAATTACTTTGTAAAACATTTAAAACAATAATTTTGAAATCTTTGTTGCCTTCAAATAATTTTATAAAACATTAAATAATCCATAATTTTTTTTGGTATTTCTTATTCCAAAATCTCATTATAAAAAATATTTTTGAAGGTTTATCAACAGAGACATCATACTATTGGTTTGGTTGTGAGGACAACTCATTAAACCGACATGGTAATAAGTCATAAACCAATATTTATTTGAATAGAACACAAAAACTCAAAAAATATTAATGAAAGTGAATATTCACCTCGAAACATAAATCTTAAAAATTTATTAAATATTTTTATTCTGATATGGTAATAAGTCATAAACCAATATTTATTTGAATAGAACACAAAAACTCTAAAAATATTAATGAAAGTGAATATTCATCTCGAAACATAAATCTTAAAAATTTATTAAATTTTTTTATTTTTTCGCTATATCTGAAATTAATACAATTAACATGAAATATAATAAATATAAAGACCTACAAATTTTTTAAGAGTAAGTGTAAATTTTTCATCCAGAGAAAGTCATATATTAAATTCCACTAGTTGCATGTCATGTTTACCTTTTCAATCATTCCCTACAACAAGTGTCACATAACATAGCACAGTGCTCAGGTGACAGTTGGATAGAGTGGTGTCATAATGCTTGAGCAACAACATGTAATGTTAGTTGGAGAAACAGACAAACCAATGAAAGATGGCATAGTTCCACACTTACGTGTAGTGGACAATAGATGGTTGAAACTGAGTGATGGATAGCGGAGATTAACTAAGTAATGGACAACCATCACTCAACTCCTTTTAGTCAATCAGGACCAAGGAAGGGAACCATCGAAGAAAATCTATATTGCAAAAAAGGAGTGATTGATTTTTTTAGATGTTAGACTCCATTGGATATTTTCCAATTTTAAAGTCAACTTAATTATTAAATATACAATGATTTTCTTTTATGTCGAAGATAAATTATTTTTAAAAACTATAGATGTTGGAGAGAAGTGATAGTCCTAGGGTAGGGGTCCCTACCCTTTCTATCGATGTGATAATATGAACCAAGCAGGTCATCCACCCAACATGGTATTGGTTCATGAAGACAATATTGTAGTGAATCACCTTATCATGATCAACACCTAAAGTTGTGATATGTAGGATCACTTATTATATTCTCTAATCACATAATACAACTAAAAATAATGAGTCTCACTATTAAACATTTCATTTTAAACATTAAAATATCGAATTTTAAAATGTGTGTGTGTGTGATAAGAAATGTAAGATGCTCTCAATACCAACTTCATCCAAGTATGAGTGAAGAAGATTTCATGGCTAGAGTTTTTTCCCTAGCTGCACAACTACTCATTTGTAACTCGTAGTTTGCATGTTTCAGTTGGTCTTCTCTTACACTACATCCTACACATGATCCTTCGTCTCTCGAGTGGGAAAATCATTGGATTCGTTAAGGAGATTACATATTATGTTGGTTTGCATTTCGAGAGGGAAGAAGCTATGGTCGTTAGGGTTTCTTCCCTAGTTGCACAACAACACGTCCAACCGATTGTTGGTGCATTACCTTGACCCCTTGACCGTGAACCCTTGACTGTGAACTTAGAGTGAATTCTCAATACCAATTTCATATAGGGAGGAGCGAAGAAGTTCTTGCGACCAGGGTTTGTGCTCTAGTCGTAGAACTGCTTGTTTGTAGCTGGTGGTTTTCCTGTGTCAGTCGGTCTTCTCTTACACTGCATCATGCACTTGATCCTTCATTGATTTAGCTTCTGAGTAACACAGTGTAAAATAAATAAATCTCGTGCTGCTCCTTGCTAAGCTAAACCATTAATCAGTAGGTGTTTGTGGTAACCATTTTATGTCTGCTGATCTTGGAGCTAATTTGGTTGACGTGAACATGTAACCATATTCGTAGTCTTTGATCCTGTTGTTCCCATAGAAGCATGAGAGTCAAAACCACGCTACACCTTTCTGTGTTTTGTGCTCGTAATCACACTGCAAAGTAATGATCCAGGGTAGGTTTGTAGCCGGTGGTCCCATAGTTCAAATATAATGGGTTAAATTCGGGTACGTACTCTAGGGTCTAGCCCAACAGTAGTGGGAATATCATTGGATTCATTAAGGAGGTTGTAGATCATGTTTGGTCTGCATTCCATGAGGAAAGAAGCTCTAGCCACTGGGGTTTCTACCCTAGTTGCACAACATATGTTCATTTGTTGGTGGATTACCTACGTCAACTAGTGTTTTGGTATTTTACTACAATCTGTTCATTATCATCTGCACCTAACCCCTCATCACTCAAGTGGGAATTTTTTGTCAAAAAGTTTATAGAACGAGTTGATATGCATTCAAAAATGATCTATCTGACTGCCTATGCACAAAGAGTATTTTTACGAGGGGGGAGGATGAGAATTTGAAGGCGGGGTGGTGGGTCTAACTCTATCTAGTGTTTCTGTAGGTTATTTGTCTTTTTTTTTTTTATTATATTAGGGATGGAGTTTGGGCTAGATCTTGTAGATTATGACGATGATGTCTCTTCTTCATCTGAGATATTCCTGATGTAGGATGACTTGGTAGAGATTTGGTAGACAACATGTGCCATTAAGGAAGCCTGAACCTGTCCAACCTAGCGAGCTGATAACAAACTTGCTATGTTAGATGACAATCCTTCCTCTAGGATAGCTTGCTCCTCGAGCTTAAGTACTATCCCAAAGCTCGAAGCCCATCCAATTTTGCACATTTATGGCAAGATTAAGTTGGTGCCCTCTGAATCTATATGCTCTCAAGAATCTTCAAGCCTCAATGGTATCAGGTCCACTCCTCAAGCAGAGAAGGTGGTTCTTACTCTAATTCTTTAGATCTGAATGAGGAACAAGGGTTGGCAAGATCTAGGTGTAAAATAAATGCATAAGACCTAGGAAAGAAAGGGTCAAGATGGTGTCAAGGTTATATTTGGGAATGGGCAAGGTGGAAAATTTATGTAAGTTGGTTTTGGTTGGAAGATTTGTTGGTAAGTTGGTTAAAGGGGAAGCCCTAAGGTAGTGGATGGTTGCAGGATGGCGACATGCACTGATATTTTCACCTTCTTGTGAGAGGCTAGATCTATTTTGAGTTTAGAAAAGAAGAATATGTAGCACTTATCCTCAAATAGGACTGGCCCTAGGGGCCTTCTATTCTATTCCTAATCTGATGGAAACCGAGCTTTGATTCACGACGGGAGTTGGTGAATTTGCGACATCTTTAGTTGTTAATGGTAGGTATGCCATTAGAATATTGGTGCAAAGAGATCCTAGCTTCTATTGGAAGTCAAGTGGGTATATTTATTGCTTTAGAGGACAATTTGTGGGGGTTGACAAACAAAAATATGGCTAGGGTTATTGTTGAAGCAGATGTCATGGGGGTCTTTTGGTTGAAACTGAAATCATCATAGGGGATTCGGTCTTGGTTCAAAGGTTGGATTATTGGAAAGTCCCATTTTGATGCTCAAAGTGTCATGAGGTTGACCACCTTTGGAGAGATTATTCGATTTAGAGGCACAATTGGAATGTCCAATGAAAGGCATGGATCAAGGTTAAGGAAGATGATACCCTAGCCTGTCCTTTATCTACTAAGGAAGAAGTTGTCAGAGTTGAAAATCTGAAGTCCAATGGTGATACAAAGGACCGAGATCCTCAATGTCATGGGATTATGAGGCCTCACATGGAATCGAAGGAGTCCCACTCTCTAGATAAGCATTTAGGAGACAATGGAAAAGGTATGACTCATGATAATTCTATCTCAAATGATATTCTTGATGTCAATAGAGAGGCCTCTTTGTTAGTGCCCAGGAAAGGCTTTGGATGCTACGCATGTCTTTGTCGAACCTATTTTGAATCCCATTGGTTAAAATTCTAATAGTCTAGAAGGTCAGGGCATTTTTGGGAAGTCGGGGGAGGGTGCACTTCCTATAATGAGAGTTCAAGGCTCTGGCTTGAGCCCAATAGAGTAGCCTTTGATCTCTCCACCTTACAAATTGTGTCCTAAAAAGTTACTTTTTGTTGAAGAGGGGGGGAAGGTTAAACATGGTTTAGCATTATTCCTTTCTAAGCCTGGTATGGTTGGCCATAAGTCTCATATGTTAAAATAAAAATATTAAGCTTCAAAAGAGGTAAAAGCAGGAAAACAACATACTATAAAAGGGGTCCTCAGACCTTAAAAAACCCCATAGAATGGTTCCACCGTGGTTGTGCTCTCTTTTAAAATTAGAGGCTTCATGGGTGCCCTCAAAATATTATCCCTTAAACGATTGTTGGTTTTTTACATGCCTGATGCGATTCTTATCCAAGAGATGATGTGTCTAGGGTCTCTAGCTGTTGAAATTCTATCTCCTTTCTTGAAGGATTGTCAATTATACTCCATTGATGCACAAGGAATGTTTGGCGTACTTGTGACTAGTTGGAACAATAGTTTTGAAGCCTCTAATGCATTGTGACTGCCTACATGTATAGTCTTATATGGAAAGGAAAAAGGCTTAGGGAAAGAGTTCAAAGTGATGAACCTTTATGCACCTTACAATGGCAAAAGGCTCTTTTTGGACTCTCTAAAGGATGAATGGGTGTTGGCAGGGGACAATGTGATAGTAGGTGGAGATATTAATCTAACCATGAATTCAAGGGAGTTCTAGGGTGATTCGGTCAGGCATGATCCCCTGGCTGATTTCTTTGTTTGTCTTTTTGAAGATTTAAATATGGTGGATGTTGAGCCAACCAAGGTCATCCCAACCTAGAGAAATGGTAGAAGATGTAGTGTTTGGATTTCGAAGAGGTTGGAATCGTTTCTAGTAGCAAAAAGGATACTCGAGGAATCTAATAGGTATAAGTCATGGGTTGTGGTTGAAGGTCTATCAGATCCAATTCTATTTCAGACAAGGGATGCAAATAAAAAACCATCGGCTCCTTTTAAATTTAACCATTCATAGTTATCTGATGATGGGTTCAATGATGCCTCTTCAGGATCTTCGACAATGTATCAGTTCTCGAAAAACTTGATCCAAATAAAGAAATTATTGGTAGTTGTCTAGGCTAGAGAAAAGGCAAAAGAATCACAAAAATAATTGAAACAAGTGGAAGAATATTTATTGAATATATAATTTTATTTGGGTTTTTATGAACTTATGGAGGAGGATCTCATCCAGGTGATCGAGGAATCATGAAGTTCCAGAAAAATATTGGGGGCTCTAAATTCTACTTTCATCGCTCTAATTCCAAAAAAAACAATCCAACCTCTTTTGAGGATTTTCGACCAATATCTCATTGCAACTTTGTATATAATATTGTTTCAAAGATTATTACTAATAGGTTGGAGTCATGTTTGTCTCGGGTTATCTTGGAGGAACAATTTGGTTTTTTATTTAATAGGAAGATTCATGATGTACCGGGGATTTCTTAGGAGGGGATTCATTCAATCATATATGGAAATCAATCAAGTGTGGTTATGAAAATTAATCTTTTAAAGGATTACGATAAAGTAGGTTGGATGTTTCTTCTATTGGCCCTTCTCCAAGTAGGTTTGAACCTCTGGATGGTTAACTAGATCATGGGTTGTTTGGAATCAACAAATTTTGCAGTTCTCGTTAATGGGTCACCATCAAGATTTTTTAGGGCTTCAAGAGGCATTAGGAAGGGATGCCCTTTGTTCTCATTCATGTTATTAATTATAGTTGAAGGTCTTAGTAGACTGTTGGTTAAAGCTAAAAGATATGGGACTATAAGAGGCATTAATAATGCATGGATTATTCATGTAACTCATCTATTGTTTGTGGACAATATTTTGATATTTGCGAGAGGTAATCTAAGGGAGGTTCAATGCATCAAAGACACTCTTAGTCATTTATGCAAAGCAACAAGGATGGATATTAACATGAATAAATAATGTATTATGGCCAATGGCTTAAGTAAAAGGTTGGAAAGGTGTTTGATACAAGTATTCTCTGTAAGATTGGTTCCTTTTGACATGGGGGTGAAATACTTAGGATTTCATCTAAAACCTAATGGATACAAATAAGCAAATTGGCTCTTGTTACTAAAAAAATTGAAGACATAATATCTTGTTGGTGTTATAGATGGTTATTAGAAAGAATATTACTCTATTGGTTATTGATAGCTCATGTCCCCAAAAGGATTTTGGATAGGACAAGGAAAAAGTGTTATAGTTTTCTTTGGACAGGAAAGAGAGAAGTGGAAGGCACTCCATTTGTAAAATGGAATAATACAGCTAAGCCCAAGGAGTATGGAGGATGGAGATTGAAGAATATATTTGTCTTCATCCAGGCTCTAGCTATTAAGAGTTTATGGAGGCTTCTCTTCAATAATGTGTTGCGAGGAAAATTTATGAATACAAAGTATCGTGATAATAGATATCTATAGGATTAGATTAGAAAGGAAAGAAAGTCTTTCAAAGGAGCCTCAAACATATGGAAAGGTTTGATTAAAGATTTTGATATCTTGGGTATATGGGTAGCAGAGAAGACCAGGAAAGGAAATAAAACAATGACAAGAATAGATCCTTGGATCATATGCAATGGGAACCGTAAGAAGTCAAAACCCCTTCTAATAGCACTTCACGATAAAGGGATTCAGAGTTTGAAGGATGCATCAAGTTTTGTGGTACAAGAAGTTGCGATCCAAAACTGGAAAACAACAGAGGGATTGGATCTGCATGAAGACCTGGCAACAAAATAACAAAAGTACACAAATATTTTAAAATGTAGTGTTATCTACCTTAATGACAAAGATGATGAGCTAAGATGGCCTCAAAACAAAGCCAAAGGGGTGTTGACATCCAAGATCGAATCCAAAGCTAAAATTGGGGAGCACTTGGGTGAAGAATGTCAATGGTGGTGGAAGGCGATGTCGAATCTTGAAAGTCCTTTAAAGGCTGGAATATTCCTTTGTCGTGCCTTGGAAAATATAATACTAACTCGGGATAATGGACAAAAAAGGAACTGGATAGGGCATGGCTGGTGCATTATGTGTAAAATTGCAAGTGAGTCTGTTGATCATATTTTTGTGAGTTCGTCTTTTACAAATATTGTCTGGAAAGAGATTATCCATAGCTATATTATGCAAATCAATTGGGATAAAGAGACATTACTATAATGTATGGAATATTGTTTTTTAGACATTTCTAACTTATCCTTCGAAGCTCTACCTTGTTACGTTTTATTGGGAATTTGGTTATTGAGAAATAAGATGTTTTTTCAAGAATTGGAGGTTCAATTAGAACGACTAATTCTCCAAATTATATTCTCCTTTAGGGAAGGCCGAAAGACATCAAATCAAAAAGCCTAAAGGGTACTGCATGATCCTAGTATCAATTTTACAAAGCCTTGGGGATTCTTTGATGGAGCATGTCAAGGATATCCTAGAATGCGTGGGGAAAGAGTCGCACTCTTCTTATATCGTTCTCATTTCTTCTCCTTAAAATATGGGGTAGGATTGGGATAATAGGGTTGAATTCTACACCCTCTAGATGTTGATGAAAAGTGGCACTTGACAAAAATATTAGGTGTCTGAAAGTTCTTGGATATTCGAAGTTGTTGATGGATTGGGCTAATGGAAAATGTCATATTACAAATCTAGTCTTGGAGCCAATCATGGCACTATGGTTGGAGAAAAAAACTATGTTCGAGGAGGTCTCCTTTGTCCATATCTACAGGGAGTTTAATAAAAAAGTGGATGTATTGTCAAAAGAAGCCATTACACTGCAAGGACTCCCTCTGGAACATGAATATAAGGACAATGCCCTACTAGAAACTACTCAGTTGTCTATATTTTGATGTTTGGTTGATAGGTCTTGGGGTAGATATAGACTTCTATTTCCCTAGAGGTAAAGACAATTCTGGTTATGTTAGTTTTTTTTTATATTGATTTTGTATGGCTATGTAGGAATCTAGATGGATCTCTTTTGGAAGATGAAATGTGTATGTCTAGTTTAGTATTAGGGAAGATGAGCAGAGCCAAAAGGGTAGCTTATGTGTATTTTGATTTCCTACTGAAATATCAAATACAAGGATTTTTTCTTTGGAGTGTGTGTGTGTAAATACATATGTATGTGTGTGTGTGTAAAATATACAACTTGAGTGGGCCTAATGGTTAAAAACATTTGTTTCCTCCTTGAATGTCACATGTTCAAATCTAGAGGGGGGTAGGGTATGTATACCACCGTAGACTTTAGCAGTCAAATCGTTGCACGAAGGAGGTCCCTTATCCCACAAACAAGGGGGTCCCATACACTAATTTAGTGTATGGCTTGGTCGTGACCTTAAAAATTGGTGTGTGTGTGTGTGTGTCTATTAATTTAATTTACTGAATGTGTTAAATTTTGTAGATAACATGAGAAACTAATTCTAAAAATACTTCATATAGCAGAGGGATGTATTACATAACATTAATTTCAATGAACAAACTAATTAATTGGAAAATCGAATACTATAACTATGTCGTTAGTATGGAAAATCACATCTTGATTTTTCAACCTATAATAAAATAAGAAGAAGAAAAATCTCAAACTCAAGGAAACTTGTGATTTTAAAATGTAAGAAATTGGAAATAGTGAAAAAAATGGTTTCATATACTAAAGGGATGTATTATTATGGCATACTCTGTGTAATCGAATACATGTAAACTTCAACCTCAATTTCACAATTTAACACTTTTATGATGCAAAATTCATTCATCCTATTATATGTGTGTTGCATATGTGTATGTAGATACGACTTACGTGATCAAATCCAAAGATTGTTGGTTCTCTTATAAGCATGTTTTATCCACACTACTGAGAATTTCAAAGCATGGTTATGGAAAAACCAATATTGAAATCATGATGGTAAGACAATGAAATCTAGGTAAAGCTTGAAGTAAACGAAATCAAATGGAAATAGTGATTTTTCCTTTGTACCTCTGCTTCTTTGCAAGTTTTATGAGCTTTCTACAGAGATCAGTGGTGAAGGAATGCATCAAAAGAAAGTGCTTCTTGATCATATTTTCAGAGATCTCAAAATCAAAGATTTCATGGAAAATATCAAGCATAATAATTTGCTTGGTTGTCAGAGGTCTTAGAACAAAAAAAACCCAGTTGTTCAAATAAATAAAAAAATAAATCCACTAATAATGTGTTAAAATATTCAAGAATGTTGAGAAGGGGGGGGGGGGGGAATNTTCAAGAATGTTGAGAAGGGGGGGGGGGGTGAATTAGTATAGAGTTATTTCAACAATTTTAACCTTTAAGCACTACATAAACATTAACCAGTAATCATGTCATTCATCATCACATAAACTCATACACATTGCACACAGATTTTTATGTGGAAACCCAACTGGGAGAAAACCACAAAAACTTTTCTTAAGTAGTTTCAAGATTTTACAAGCACCAACTTGAAGGAAGCACCCACTCCCTGAGTTTTCCAACACCTACTAGAAGGAGACACCAATCCCCTTGGAATATTTTAAATGATGATACATGATCAAATCATCCTTCAAATACAATCCCAAAATCACTTCTTAAATCTGCATACAAAACTGCTCATAACTGTACCTTAAATATGCAAACTTGTAAGATTCACCACGAGCTCAATTTTCCATTTCTGATTCTGAAACTTGGACCTCAGATATTAGGATTTGTTCTCCTTTTAATGAAACAAGTGGAATTCAATTTGGACCTACCAAACTTCAGATATAACTATTTTATCTCAAACACATGTTTGGGACTAGTTTTTGGATTGGTCATAAATCCTAACTTCGAACAAATATAACTATGTACCTATAATGAATCATGATCTGAAACTTGTACCAATCTTCTTCAATATCTTCTCTAAAATTCCTCCAAGTTTCGATCCTTGACTCTTCCCTAAAAAAATGTTATAACAAAAATGAAAAGATGACTTGTTTTGAAGAATAAAACCCTAGTTTAAAGACCCTCAACTTCCATTAAGTATAACTCCAAACTTGTAATGAGTCAAGACCTAAAATTCGTACCCAATATTCTGCGCTATCTCTTATGAAACACATCCAAGTTTCTTTCTATGAATCATTTGAGAAAAAAAATTATATCAAAAATTCCAAGATGACCTTCAAAGAAAACCCTAGAACAAATCATCACAAGACTTCATCTTCCCTTGGAATTTCGCCCTTCTTCACTTCATCGTCCCTTGGAAATACGCTCCTCTAGGCTAAAATTCCCTCATCTTCCTTGGCTAGGTAGAATTGGCACGATCCAAATGCTAAATGAGGCTCCTCTTATTTATATGAGTCTTCTCCACACGAGGGGGTGCGACCAAGGGTCACAACTTTTGGGTTGTACCTCTTCCTTAATGATAATCGACCTGAGGGGCTTGTTTACTTTAATTTAGGGGCTTCTGCACTTGGCTTTAGGGCACTATTCTCTTGTCTTTAGGGGCTTCTTAACTTGGCTTCAGGGTCTTCTTCTCTTGGTTTTAGGGGCTTCTTCACTTGACTTTAGGGGCTTCTTCACTTGGTTTTAGGGCTTCTTGAAGGCTCCATTTGTGTACAACCCAAAGTAGGCATGTGGAAACAACCACATGTTATCTGATCCTGTGAGGACCATGCTTAAAATCGATGCCATAAGGGAACCACTTTGGATTTATATACGCTTATGTCAAGGCTCCTTCAAGGCTCTTCGAGGCTTCTTCAAGTGGACACATCATTGTCACTTTTGGGGGATTTTGGGCTTTGCTTTAGGGATTCTTCTAAGGTTGACATCAATGAAAACCAATTTTCCAACAATCTCCTCCTTTGGCATTGATGGAAAATTAGTAAAACAATCATTCTCCCCCTATCTTCATGTTATGATCCCAATGATTGTACTGTCCTCTTGTCTTCATGTTGACTCCTCCAGTCTTCATGCTTCTAGTTTTAATGTTTTTCTCTCCCCATTTGACATCAATGGAAAAGGGTAACTCCCCCTTACAATATTCCCCTTTTTGTTCTTGCAGAAGATTATAGAAATCAATTTGGAGCATAAATTACTCCTAGTTTTTATCGAAGATACTCAAAGGTCTCCCTAAGAAGAGGCTTTGTGAAGATGTTTGCAGTTTGTTATTTTGTCCCAATGTACTCCAACTTGATATTATTTTGTGTGACTTGTTACCACTGAAAGTGGAACTTAATAGGAATATGTTTGGTCTTGGAGTGCATCACTAGATTCTTGGATATGTTTATAACACTGGTGTTGTCACAAAGTATTGGTATAGGCTCATCATATCTCACTTGTATGTCTTGCAGGGTTTGCTTCATCCAGAGAATCTGAGTACAACATGTTGTTGTTGAGATATATTATGTCACTGCTACGATATATTCTGTTGATGTTGCAATATATTTTGCTTTTGTTGTGGATAAGGATATTGAAGATTGCTTCTTGCTCTACTAGGACACTAAGTAGCCACCTAAGTAGAAAGCTGCTCCACTTGTACTTCTTTTGTCATCAATACTTCTTGCCCAATCTGCATCCGTGTAAGAGACCAAAGTTAACTCATTGTCTTCCGAATACCATAGCCCAAATCTATTGTTCCTTTAAGATATATGGAGATCCTTTTCACCACTAGAACATGGGTTTCCTTTGGTGCCATTTGAAATCTTGCGACCTGTCCAACTTCTTGCATTACATCTAGTCTTGAAGTTGTCACATAAAGTAGACTATCAATAATTGATATGTAGAATCTTTGATCTGTGTCTTTAGATTCATCATCTTTTCTCAACTTGCAACTGGTAACCATAGGAGTAATCAAAGGTTTGCAATCTTCCATTTTGAACATATTTAACATTTCCTTGATGTACTTGGTTTGGGAAATGAAAATGCCTTCATCTAGCTGAGATATTTGGAGTCCTAAGAAGAAATTCAAGTCCCCAAGTAGGGACATTTCAAATTCGTTATGCATATCCTTGGTAAATTTTCGACTCAATCTATCATCATCATTTCCAAAGATGATGTCATCAACATACACTTCAATAATAATTATACTGACTTGATCCACTTTTATGTAGAGGTTACTATATGCATTTCCCCTTCTGAATCCTTGTTGTTGTAAGTACTTAACCAATCTCGAGGACCAATATTTCGGAGCTTGCTTAAGTCCATACATAGCTTTCTTCAATCTGTAAACATAGTCTTCCTTTTCTGATAGTACAAACCCTTATGGTTGTTCTATGTAGACTTCTTCTTCTAATTCTCTATTTAGAAAAGCTGATTTTACATCCATGTGATACACTTTGATCCTTTTGGAGCATGCATAAGCCAAGAACATTATGATTGCTTCCATTCTGGCCACGAGAGCAAAAGTTTCTTCAAAATCTATTCCTTCAACTTGAGCAAATCCTTTGCACACTAATCTTGTTTTGTTTCTAGTTACCTGTCCATCTTCGTTTATATTGTTTCTGAACATCCATTTTGTCTTAATCACATTTTTGTCCTTTGGACTTGGAACTAGTTCCCATGTCTCATTCTTCTCTATTTGATTTAGTTCTTCTTCCATAGCCTTGATCCATTGTTCATCATTTCTTCCTTCCTCAGAGTTACTTGGTTCAACTATGGACAATAATGAAAAATATCCTTGTTCAAGTGTCTGTGCTTGCCTTCTTCTTCTGGTTTCTACTCCAACACTTCTATCTCCAGTGATTTGCTCCAGTGGATGATTCTTCTGAACTTGACGATTATGTGTCTTAGAAGGTGTCTGGAAATATTGTTGGTTGTTTTCTTCCTGTTTTGCTTCTAGCTGCTTCTCTTCTTCTTTTTGTTCTTCTTCTTCCTCTTCTTCTTGCTTTAGTTCTTCATTTTCATGTTCTTCAAAGATGTTTGAATTTTTGCTTTCCTTCCTGGTCTTCAACAAGTCTGTTTCATCAACTTTTACATTGATTCTTTCCACTATCTTGTCGAGTCTTAGATTGTAGCACTTATATGCTTTGTTTTTGAATGAGTACCAACAAATATGCCTTCGTCCACCTGAGAGTGAAATTTTCCAATCTTCTTGTCTTGCCTTTTTATGTAACACTTGCTTCCAAACACTCTAAAGTGCTTGACATTGGTCAATCTTCCTTTCTATAACTCACATGGAGTCTTATCACTATTACTTCTGATCAATCCTCTGTTCAAGATATGACTGAATGTATGCACTGCTTGTCCCAAAAAAATATCACTTAGCTTGGAGTTATTCAACATGGTTTTGACTATTTCTTGTACAATTATGTTTTCCTTCAATAACTCCATTTTGCTGAGGTGTTCTAGCTGTTGAGAATTTTCTTTTTATTCCCCGTTCTTCACAGAAATCCATGAATTCATTTGAAGCAAACTCACCTCCATTGTTATTAAGCATTTGATTTTCAAATCAGTTTCATTTTCAACCAATTCCTTGAATACGTTGAAACATTTGAAAGCTTCTGACTTTTTCTTGAGGAAGCAAACCCAAGTCATTTTGGTGTAGTCATCAATGAGTATCATGAAATATTGTTCACCATCTAGTACTTTTTTTCTCGTGGTCCCACATAAATCAGTGTGTACAATCTCCAATGGTTTTTTCGTAGATTATTCCTTTGTCTTGAATTCAACTTTTGTTTGTTTCCCATGCTGACAATGCTTGCACATAGTATTCGTTGGCTTTGTAATTTCTGGCATTTCTCTTACAACTTGCTTCTTACTGATCTTAACAAGATTATCAAAATGTATATGGCCCATTCTCATATGCTAAATCTAACTTTCATCTTCTTTTCCCAAACAACATCTTTCTTCTTCGATCTCATTCAGGATGTATATGGTGTTTGAAGTCCTTGTCGTTGTTTCCACTAGTCTTCTTGATCATTCTTTCCTTATTTCACATTCTTTTGGATTGAATATAAGTGTGTGTTCTGTTGACGGGCGAAAATGACCGTCCGTCAATTGGAAGAACGAGTCCGGTCTAGGGTTGTCTAAATAACCCAAGCCGTTTGGTATAACTCGTTCTGACGGGTTTAATGGCTCCGTTGGCCAATCTAAAAGTCCTAGAAGAAACAAATAAAAGAGTTAACTATTAAATAAC
>ML804331.1:29515-44768 GCA_009831015.1 Picea engelmannii | reverse complement strand
ATATTTAAACAACAGATCTGCCTATCTTATTTATGTGCATGGTATACAAGTTGCGAGTTTTAATCTAAACTCACGAAAATCTATGTGAAGATGGATGCTTTAACAAAAGTAGGTAAAGAAAGCACATAAGCTATTTTTGTTTTCTCTTTATTAATCTAAGATTAAATAGAAAAATATACTATGAAACGGGAGTATGTGGACGGTCAAAGCCTGACCATATATTGGAGTTTCGAAAACAAATAAACGACATAAAGAAATGAACTAACCTATCAATGAGTTAATCGACATGCATCCAACATCTGTATGATTATAGAATGTCCAGCCAGCCTGTCCAAGAGATAAATCTGCAATGAACCTTGAAACTGTTCAGAATAAATGCAAAACAATATATTGACTGTTGAATTTTAACGACAGAACAATGAGATGCAAATAATCGCTGTGGTATTTGTGATTGCAAACAATTACATTTAAGATAAATCTAACTGTAACAACATGCTTTTAATCATTCAACAAAATTAAAGAAAAATCTTATCATTTGGGTTGAACGAATGACCACTCTTTTCAATATCTGAAGCATCGAAATGTGGACAATATTTAAAAGAAATTATCCCAATGCGATAATAAATTGTGAAGACAAAAGCTATCAACAACTATTGATTTATCATGATAAACAAACCATAAACGAAAACAACATTTACAAAGAGCTAAAGCTGAAATGTAAATATATGTTCCGTCCAAATTCATGAATAAATTGTCCACCTTCAGCCCCAGGCCAAGATGTAAAGATTTACAAAAAATAAGAGTTTTTAAAGGGTTTCGAAAAGCTAACTGTCTTATTTTGTGGGATGAGACTAAATCTCCACAATAATCTACTGATTACAAAATAGAGGGAAATATAACCACCCTATATCACACTAAATCTCTAAAAACTAAAAAGAGTTTATTCTTGTTTACACAAAAAATGAGCCACGGATATGGCTAATAAGCCCAAAAATGCTTCATATCATTTGGTCACCATAGACTGCCAGATATCCTGAAAGAAAAAGATGAAATAAAGAAATTCAAATATACATTTAACCAATATTTTCCAAATTTCGAATAAGAATAGACTGGCTACAAAATCTGTTGATTTTGTAGCTAGTCTTATTTTAGCAACAAAATCTAATTTATTCTATGAACAAGAATGTAACACAAATTAAGATAAAAACAAATCTTTCCCTTTAACTGGAAAATCAATTTGATTTACAGGATCTCAGAATTGACCACTGCTGTTATGCTCTCGACATTTTTAACTATTATCTTCCCAATTGTTTTCAAGCATTTCCAAGTGTTTTCAAGTTGTTTTACAGGCTTCTCCACAGGTAATAGGGCATATTTAATTGAAACCCGATGAAATTCATCAACAAACGTATGTGATATAGAAAAACAAAACTAAAGAAGCCCTCACATGTCACGAATTGTCTCAGGATTGCTAGCAAACCATGCCACCGGGTTTTTAATAAGGACACATGCATACCTTTATCACAACAGTTGATTTTCCTATATGTGAAGAACAGGCTCCACGGAACCTCCTCGACCTTAGCATTTTTAAACCACTTTTGCCCGCTTAAAGGAAGACTTGTTACTTGTCCTAAAAATTCCTCTGTGACCTCGACCTGAATGTCTCCTACCTTGGCTCGACATCCATCAAAAGAAAGGGAAAATTCCTGAGCGGTTCGCAAGTTAAAACCCTGGAATTTCTCAAGAAAAACAAGCCAGCCTTGACCCTCGAGATCCTCCCTTGCATCATCACACAGGAGTAGGGTTTGAGAGCCATTAGGTTCAATCCTGATGACTGGGGCCATGGGGATTCGAAAGGCAGACAATAAAACACAGTGAGTATGGAAGGTTTCTAGGAGAAGACCAGGGCAATATTTCAAACCAAAAACTCATCAATACCCTAGCATGTATGAACAAAGGTTCCTCAATATCAAATGATAGGCGTTTTGTGAAATGAATGCGAGGAGTACATGTGAAACCCGAGACTTAGCTCGAAGTGATGGGCTTATCATCGTCGGACTGTCACCTCCCACAGGGTACAAGCCACGACCATGTTCATTAAAACTTTATCATTGTGCAACAAGGTGGGTTTGGTTTCTAAAGTTTAGGAGAGGAAAACAAATTTGTAAACCAAAATGTAGTGACAAGGATATGCATGACTAAGAGCCACAAAATATATATCATGATTTAAATTAAATGGATCCTTGGTGTTTCAAATAACAATTCAAAGCATGCTTCAGATTTGAGGAGTCAATAAAGAAGATGAGCTTGATAGCAGGAAACAAAAATCTTTATTAACAAAATCTGTGGAGTCATCTACCTTTGATAAACTTTAAATAAAGTGGTAATACAATCATAGGTTTTGATGCTTCGTTCATGCTTTCAGTCATGAACGAAGCATGAAAACGAAAACACTAGGAATAACCGAAAGATCACAATTGTAGTTTCAAAAATTGCTTATGAAAAACAAAAATCATATGACCCCAGGTAGGCAGCTACATAATTTATTATTTGATGCTTTAAAAAGTTGAAAATATGTAGGGCTGCCAACAATGGTGACTTGCTGGGAGAAGCAGTTATCTCTGTATCACTGACGAGTTCAGGTTAGAAATATTTGAATGATTTCAAATCAAAGAACAATTGAAAGATATTTGATCATTTTTTATAATCATTACGTGGTTCATCTTAAGATATCTTTCGTCGAAAAATGAAATCTGGTGATAAAATTCACAAATGAAAGCCACGATGTTTAAGTTAATGGCTCCAATGCTGTTGACAAGGCCACTGCTGCCAGCAGGCATCCATAGCCTCGGTAGGGATGTCAATTAACCCACTCTGACGCCTCTATCCTGTCCAAGAAACTTCAAATCAAAATGAAGGATGCTTATGATCAAAAAAATTTTTTACCTGAAAATTTTCTCTAAAAAAACGCTTCGCTGCCAGCGGGCCCGTTCAGTACCCCGACGAAGTTGTCTTGGCACCATGCATGCATTTACCCACTGCCAGCAGACCTGTTCAGTATCTCGGCGGGTTTGAAAACACTTCCCACAACTCTCGAGAAAATTATTGATATAATTTATAGATATTCAGAAGAGCGGGGTGATGATGAAAATTTCAGTCTTTGGCACATTTGTTATTTTCCGGCTCTTTTAATTTTTTCTTGCTAACCTTCATCATGGTCTAAAAATAGTTCACCGATGAAACTAATTTTTCAAGGATAGGAAGGCATCCTTGAGTTGCTTTCTTAAAAGCAGGGACATCGTAAAGGGCTTTTAATGATAGTCGTGTTTGCTCTTAAATGCAAATTGAAACAAAAAATCAATTCTCAACAAAAAACCACCTTTAACTAGTCTACATTTTTCTTAAGAAAATACAACAATTGATGCTCCGATAGTCCTTGACAGTTGTTTAAAGATGAAGCATTATGTTCTCCCTTTTGAACTAGACCGTAATATAGGCATGTTTAACTCAGAAAGCCAAAACAAAAATAATAAAAAAAAATGAAAAAAAAACCAAAACAAACCAAAACAGAAAAAATATGTACAAAAGGTGTATCTAGGAGTTGTCAGGCGAAATAACTCTTGAGAGCTTGGCCATTGACTGGAAAGGTGTCTGACTGTCCCTCTAAATTCTGCAGGCGGAAAGAACTAGGACCTAGTTTTTCGACGATTAAGAAAGGTCCCAACCACAGGTTTTGGAACTTTGTATGTTCACCTTTCCCCTCATGAGGTTTATCCCACTTGAGGACAACATCACCTACCTCAAAATTCCTGTTCAAGGCAGAACTTGAATCAAACCAGCTTTTGAAAATATGTTGATGCTGATACAGTTTTTGTTTCGCTTGAGCTTTTACCTCTTCTAACTTCAGTGAAGCATTAATCTGACTTTCCAAGGGAGGGCAATCTTCTTCCTGAACTTTCTGGGATAGTTGCAGAGAGGGAAGCAAAACATGCGGAGGAAGAATTGATTTCCTTCCGTAAACAAGAAAGAAGGGGGAATTACCAATAGCGATTTTAGGGGTCACCCTATCAGCCCATATTGCATTGAAAAGTGCGTTGTGCTAGTTTTTGTGGTTTTTGAAAACTGTTCTCTTGATAATCTTGATCATGTTTTTGTTTGTCGATTCTGATAAACCATTTCCTTGGGGGTAATAGCTGGCAAAATATTTCAGTTTTATCCCTTTTTCTAAAGCAAAGACACTCATATCGAGGGATGAGAAATATGAAGCATTATTGAAAACCAAACATTCAGGAATACCGAATCGAGTAATGATATTTGAATTAAGGAAAGATATTACCTGACTAGTGTTTACCACTTTTAATAGTGCAGCCTCAGATCATCTAGTAAAATAGTCTGTTGTTGTAATGATGTATTTATGCTGCTGCGAGGAGGTGGGGTTTATTGGGCCAATGATGTCAAGACCACATTGCTGAAAAGGGAAATCCACCAAGACAGGTTGCAGCGGGAATGCTGCCTTCTGTACTCGTCCAGAAGCCTTTTGACAGATTGCGCATTTGCGGCATAATGTATGGGCATCTTTGAAAAGTGTGGGCCAATAATACCCTACCCTTAATACTTTGTGGGCAGTAGTGTCTCCACCAAAATGCCCACCAACTTCTCCTGCATGCAACTCAGATAAGACTTTATCTGCTTCGTCTCTTGCTAGACAACGCATAAGGATTTCATCAAAATTTTTGCGAAATAATATACCATTCACAAGCTGGTAAGGTGTAGACTTTAATCTCAATGCTCTCCTCTTCTTTGGATCAAGGTGACGAGGAGATGAACCATGTATTAGATAAAACTTAATGTCGTCATACCAAGGATTTGTAGGATTTTGTACACAACAGATTTGACTTTGATTATGTTAATCTTCAATTAACATATCAGTTTGACTTTGCTGTTCTTCAACTGAATCAACAACTAATTTACATAGACCTTGGCCTCTAACAATTTGTACTGGGGTGATCTCGAGGTCATACTCTTGTAAGGACGTCACCCAGTTTGCCCGTTTTTCACCCAGTTCTTTCTGTACTAACAAATTTCTGACAGCAGGGTAAGGAATAATGACTTTAGTTCCAGATTTCAGTAGATATGATCGAAAATGTTTTACCGCTTTAAAAACAGCATAATCCTGCTGATCTAAAGCTGGATAATTAAGCTCTGCTCCCTTAAAGACTGAGCTCATAAAGGCAATGAGAACTTTGTTATTTTCAACATTCTTTTGGGTTAGCATAACGACATAAGATCGATCGGAGACAAACGTGTAAAGAGTGAAATCTCGTGAAAAGTCAGGGCTTATTAGGGATGGAGCCTCTACTATGGATTTTTTGATTGGGTCAAAAGCTTGAATTTCTTGAAGTCCCCAATGGTATTGCACATCCTTTTTTATTAAGTTTTGTAATGGCCTCACCATTTCCGAGAAACTCGGAACGAACCTTTTGACAAAATTTATCTGACCTAGAAATGTTTGCATAGATTTTTTGGAAGAGGGAGGAGGGAGTTTTGAAATGACTTGAGTCCTTTTGGGGTCAATGATCATCCCTTCATTGGATACTATGAATCCGAGCATCTTGCCTTGTTCCACTGTAAAGATAGATTTTTTAGGATTTAGAGAGATGTCGTACTTATGACATCGTTGTAAAACAGATCTCAGATGGGCTAAATGATCTCCCTTATTCTTGGAGAAAACAATGACATCATCAAGATAAACTACTACAGATTGATTGATTAGACCGTGAAAAACGATATCCATCACTCTCTGGAAAGTGGCATCGGCATTTATAAGCCCAAAGGGCATCTTTATATAAGCATAGGTACCCCATGGAGTACAGAAAGTGGTTTTCAGCTGGTCTGGAGGAGACATGAGGACCTGGTTGTACCCTGAAAAATCGTCTAGTAGCGATAATCTTTCAGAACCGGATACCTGCTGGAGAATTTGTTCTATCGGAGGAACATGGTAGTTGTCTTTGTCAGATGCTCGGTTTAAGTTTCAGAAATCAACACATAGTTGAATTTCTCCACTTTTCTTCCTCACAGGGACAAGGTTAGAAATCCATGCCTTACAGGGAAAATTATCTTTGCATTCAAAAGTTTGTTTAGTTCCTTCTTGATCGTTGGTTCAAGTTTTGGGTGCATCTTTCTTAACTTCTGTTGAAAAGGTTGAGTCCGGGGTTTCATGGGAATGATGTGTTGTATAATGTTAGGTTCAAACGTTTTTAGGTCATCATATGTCCAAGCAAAGACATCCTTAAATTCTTTGAACAATTTTATAAAGATTGATTTCTCTTGCTCGGAACATCCCATTCCCAAATTGATGCATTGTGGATTATCTTTAGTTCCCAGATTTACCTTTTCATGGTTCAAGGAAGAACTATTCATTTTACAATTTACCGATTTTCTAAATTTGTCATGCAAATCATAAAAATTTTCTATTCTTACCATAGATTTCGAGATAGAATTTACCAGATCTGATGTCGTTTCGGGAGACCTTGGGTCCGATATTACCGTAAAATTGCAGAGGTATTCATCATGGGTTCCTTCATCGATAACCGAACCTCGAAAAGTGTCTTCCATGTGCAGGAAATTGATGATCTGTTGATCATCATCGAACACTCTACAGTTAGTTATGTTGTCTGGGACTGATGGTCTGAACAACAACTCGATCGAAAATGCGTTCGGAGAAAGGCCTTCTGTGGGAAAAAGTTTGGAAGCAACATTAGCTAACAAGTCCGCCTTAGAATTATTTAATCTTGGAATGGATTTAATGTTAAATGCGAAAAATTTATGCATTAGATTCCATACCTCATCTTGATAACTTTTTAGGTGTGGCGATAGACAATGAATGAAATTTCTTACCTGCCTGACCACAATTTTTGAATCACCAAATACCATTAAATTATGTATTTTCAAATCTAGTGCCTTTCTGAGTCCTTGCAGAAGTGCTTTGTATTCAACCGTGTTGTTTGTACATTCAAATTCTAATCGACAAGCGATCAAAGTTTTGTTACCTGCTGGGTCAATGATTACACATCCTGCACCAACTCTTTCTTTATATTTGGATCCATCGAAGTAGAGAGACCATATGTGAGCCTCATCAATCATATGTGACACATTAGGGAGAACTGCCAACTGTATGCATGTCATGAGTTCCGATTGTTGTTCTGGGTTAGTAATGATAGAAGTTTCCGCCATGAAGTTACCGAAAAAGGTGTTCATTCCCTACATTTCGGGTGAAGTAGCGGAAGGAGTAAATGGTTCATTAGCGTCATTTAAATCGGTCATGGTGAGCTTGAGGTAACGTTCACGATTGATCTTGATTTTGTTAGGCTTTCCATTCTTTGGCAGCCATAAATGGGACCAGTCTGTCGCAAAGTAGCCATGCAACTGTTCGGACCAATCCCTGCTTAAAAACAAGCCATATACTTCAGGGATGTCAACGACAATGATATCAATAATCTGATGAACTTTAGGATTAGAGGATAACCTAATAAGGACATCTTTTAATTTACCTATCACTTTAATGCTGGTTCGATCAAGCTGAATAATTTTCAGACTGGAAGGTTGTACTTTAGCATTGATTTTTTGGCAGACAAACCAAGGCATTACATTTGATGATGCACCAAAATCTACCATATAATTATGTACATTCCTATTGAAAATTTCGAAGGTCAACAAAAAAGGTGGGACATTTTTACGAGTATTGACAGTAGAACTTTGCTGGTTTTTAGTTGAAGTCTCTAGAATTATTTTATCTACATTTGTTACACTTTTTACAACAAGGTCTCTTTTATCCGAGAGTTCTAGTGTTGTTTTAGTAGGGACCTTTTGAGGTATTTTAGGGTGATTTCTGCCAGTTTCCTGCTGTTCAAATTGCTGTTTTTGCTGTTTTCCGCAATGTTCTGAAGCATCTTTTGCAGAAGAAAAGAGAATTTCAACAATTCATAAACAAAAATATTAGCTCTAAGTTTCTTAAGGTCTTCAATCAAATCGTATTCTAAATTTGGGGTTGCTGAATTCTGTTTAGTTTCAGTTTGCTTAAATTGTTTTTGGGGTGCATTAGTTCCATTTTCAGAAGAGGGTTTATTCTGGGTTTTGCTTCTGGTATTGTAAGGATGAACCGTTTCAAAATTGGCTTGAAAGATACTATCCGAAAAATGCCCGAAGATGTTGGGAGAGGATTCATCCTCTTCCACTGTTTCTTGTTCAACCATGTCTTCAGAAATCTCAGGGGGAACTAAGTTATCCTGTGCTTCAAGGATTGTTTGTATAACATATTGTAGGCTTTCTAAGTTAAGGCCTTTAGAATTTAAGTTGGGCTGGTTTGAGTGAAAATATTTTCTAAAACGGGGTTTGTAAGATCCTATGCTTGAAGAAGCTTCTTCAGCGGATCTCCTTAAATCTACGACTTGATTTGACAATTTCTGAACGACCTTTTGTAAACTCTCCAGATCTGAAATTTTTGATTGAGTTTTGGTTTGGGGAGGTCTAGAAAGAATTTCTATTTTCTTCTTGGAAGATGGGGTAATCTCTGCCTCATTACTGATATTATCTTTTAGGCTTAGAATGTCTTTCTCAATTTGGCTTGCCTCTTCGAAGGCTTCCAATAACGTTGCCTTCTTAGACCTTTTTACCCAGATTGCTATATTCTGGTGTAGAGCTTTGGTGTAGTATGCGACGATAAGATTTTCAGCAGGCATTGAATCAACAGGAATTCGATTTTTTAACGTGAGAAACCTTTGATTAAAATATTTTATTTTTTCCTTAGGGTTCATCTTTAAGCTGGAGAGTTCCATGACTAAGACTTCAGGAGATTTGTCATCTCTGAATTTCTTGAGGAAACATGACTCGAATTTATCCTAAGATACAATGGTGTGGGGTTGTTGTGCAAAATACCACGTAGGGGCATTGCCTTCAAACGTATAAGGAAAAAGTCTACATACTACATTTTCGTGTTCTACGTTTCGGAGTCTAATGGCTAGCATGAATTTTTTTATGTGATCCTCAGTGATTTGTTTAGAATCTGGATCGAATTTAGGAAGCCATTTCTCCGGATGTTTAGGCAAAGGATGCTGAGGTCTAGGTATGGCTACAACATCTTGATCGAGCCAGGGCCTGGCGGGATTGTTCGGATTTGCCATGGGTGTAGGTGGTGTTGGAGGTTGAGATGAAGAACTACATTTGTCGGATGATTCTTCTCCCGAAGAGGAAGGGGATGAAGGAGGTGGCGAAGGTGGGATACCAAATCCTCCGACTGCAGGAGTGAGGATGTGATCTGGATCCATAGGATTTAAGAGAAGACCAGTGCCTTCAAGTTGTTCTCTGATATCAGAGAAATCTAAGGGTTGATTTAGTGGCCGACCTGGTTGTCTGATACGGGCCAAAGCACCATGTGTCCTCAGAAGTGATTGACGAACAATTTCTTATACGTCGGACCCTGGAGGGTTTGGTGTTACTGGCTTTGTGGTAATCTGTGGATTTTCATTTGAGGTGGTTGCTGTTTGAGAAGTAACGTTGTTGTCATAACGACTTCTTGTTACTACAGGGGAGCGGGTGTGTGGGGGAGGAGTCTTGCGACCTCCACGTGCCATCAATTATGTTCAGGCCCTCCTTCTAGCGCCATTTGTTGACGGGTGAAAGTGACCGTCCGTCAATTGGAAGAACGAGTCCGGTCTGGGGTTATCTAAATAACCCAAGCTGTTTGGTATAACTCGTTCTGACGGGTTTAATGGCTCTGTTGGCCAATCTAAAAGTCCTAGAAAAAACAAATAAAACAAATAAAAGAGATAATTATTAAATAACCACTTAATATATATATATATATATATAACTATTGTAGATAATATTTAAACAACAGATCTGCCTATCTTATTTATGTGCATGGTATACAAGTTGCGAGTTTTAATCTAAACTCATGAAAATCTATGTGAAGATGGCTACTTTAACAAAAGCAGATAAAGAAAGCACATAAACTATTTTTGTTTTCTCTTTATTAATCTAAGATTAAATAGAAAGATATACTATGAAACAAGAGTATGTGGATGGTCAAAGCCAGGCCATATATTGGAGTTTCGAAAACAAATAAACGACATAAAGAAATGAACTAACCTATCAATGAGTTAATCGACATGCATCCAACATCTGTATGATTATATAATGTCCAGCTAGCCTGTCCTCGAGATAAATCTGCAATGAACCTTGAAACTGTTTGGAATAAATGCAAAACAATGTATTGACTGTTGAATTTTAACGACAGAACGATGAGAAGCAAATAATCGCTGTGGTATTTGTGATTGCAAACAATTACATTTAAGATACATCTAACTATAACAACATGCTTTTAATCATTCAATAAAATTAAAGAAAAATCTTATCATTTGGGTTGAACGAATGACCACTCTTTTCAATATCTGAAGCATCAAAATGTGGACAATATTTAAAAGAAATTATCCCAATGCGATAATAAATTGTGAAGACAAAAGCTATCAAGAACTATTGATTTATCAGGATAAACAAACCATAAACGAAAACAACATTTACAGAGAGCTAAAGCTGAAATGTAAATATATGTTCCGTCCAAATTCGTGAATAAATTGTCCACCTTCAACCCTAGGCCAAGATGTCAAGATTTACAAAAAATAAGAGTTTTTAAATGGTTTAGAAAAGCTAATTGTCTTATTTTGTGGGATGAGACAAAATCTCCACAATAATCTACTGATTACAAAATAGATGGAAATATAACCACCCTATATCACACTAAATATCTAAAAACTAAAAAGAGTTTGTTCTTGTTTACACAAAAAATGAGCCACGGATATGGCTAATAAGCCCAAAAATGCTTCATACCATTTGGTCACCATAGACTGCCAGATATCCTAAAAGAAAAAGATGACATAAATAAATTCAGATATACATTTAACCAATATTTTCCAAATTTCGAATAAGAATAGACTGGCTACAGAATCTGCTGATTCTGTAGCTAGTCTTATTTTAGCAACGAAATATAATTTATTCTACGAACAAGAATGTAACACAAATTAAGATAAAAACAAATCTTTACCTTTAACTGGAAAATCAATTCGATTTACAGGATCTCAGAATTGACCACTGCTGTTACACTCTCGACATTTTTAACTATTATGTTCCAAGTTGTTTTCAAGCGTTTTCCTTGTCTCTGAACAATGGACTTTAGCCTATGATTTTCATCCGTTAGTGAGTCAACCTAATCAGTGAGGGTTTTGGTTTGCGATTGTAAAATGGGTATGTCTGTATAATATTTATCAATCCAGAACAAACAAATTTCACATTGTGAATCTGTGACAGCCGTTTGAGAATACCCACGATCGTGTGCCCGAATGTCTCCACTGTTGCCTATGGATTTCTTATCAAACTTGACACCTGGAAATCCTTGACTGTGCTTCAGGTAGGGTGGAAAATTATCCACGAAACTGTAAGCCTGGTATAGACCTGTTTTGAAGGAAGGAGGGTCTTCTTCGGCCAAGAATCTCTCCATCTCCGAATTTGAGCTCTCATGGATCTCGATCATTTTGATCGAGCTCACATGAGAGTTTGGTTTATTTCGTAGTTTCCTTTAGATCAACCTACCTGCCCTTTTATTTTGAAAACCTAAATTGATATCACCTTTAGATGGTTTGCACATAGGCCTGTTTGCGTTCTTAGCAGAGGCGTTAGGATGGACGTGTTTTTCATGGCTCTGCTCAACAACTTTTGGGTCGGGTATAGGCTTACTGAGGGTGGCCATAACACATGCCTGTGTAGATGAAGGAACCACTCTGGCAGGGACTATGGTTTCCTCTATCATGGGTTTGTCAACCTCTACAGTATTGGAGTTAGCGAAACCATTTCGGGTTAGGAAGGTGTTCCAGTCATCATTTTGTAACTTCAATTGATGTACCAATAGTATCCTTATCAAACCATGGTGAAACATGCTTGAATCCAAACATTGTCTTTTATACCTTTTCACCATTTTATACAGGCTTCTCCATAGGTAATAGGGCATATTTAATTGAAACCCGATGAAATTCATCAACAAACGTATGTGATATGGAAAAACAAAACCAAAGCGGCCCTCGCATGTCACAAATTGTCTCAGGACTGCTAGCAAACAATGCCACCAGGTTTTTAATAAGGACACAGGCATACCTTTATCACAACAGTTAATTTTCCTAGATGTGAAGAACAGGCTCCACGAAACCTCCTCAACCTTAGCGTTTTTAAACCACTTCTGCCCGCTCAAAGGAAGACTTGTTGCTTGTCCTAAAAATTCCTCTGTGACCTAGACCTGAATGTCTCCTACCTTGGCTTGGCATCCATAAAAAAAAAGGGAAAATTCCTGAGCGGTTCGCAAGTTAAAACCCTGGAATTTCTCAAGAAAAATAAGCCAGCCTTGACCCTCGAGATCCTCCCTTGCATCATCACACAGGAGCAGGGGTCGAGAGCCATTAGGTTTAATCCTGACGACCAAGGCCATGGGGATTCGAAAGGCAGACAATAAAACACAGTGAGTATGGAAGGTTTCTAGGAGAAGACCAGGGCGATATTTCAAACCAAAAACTCATCAATACCCTAGCGCGTATGAACAAAGGTTCCTTAATACCAAATGCTAGGTGTTTTATGAAATGAATGCGAGGAGTACATGCGAAACTCGAGACTTAGCTCGAAGTGATGGGCTTATCATCATCAAACTGCCCCCTCCCATAGGGTACAGGCCACGACCATGTTCATTAAAACTTTATCATTGCGTAACAAGGTGGGTTTGGTTTCTAAAGTTTAGGAGAGGAATTTTTTTTTTGTAAACCAAAATGTAGTGACAAGGATATGCATGACCAAGAGATACAAAATATATATCATGATTTAAATTAAATGGATCCTTGGTGTTTCAAATAACAATTCAAAGCATGCTTCACATTTGAGGAGTCAATAAAGAAGATGAGCTTGATAGCAAGAAACAAAAATCTTTATTAACAAAAACTGTGGAGCCATCTACCTTTGATAAACTTTAAATAAAGCGGTAATACAATCATAGGTTTTGATGCTTCGTTCATGCTTTTAGTCATGAACGAAGCATGACAACGAAAACACTAGGAATAACCGAAAGATCACAATTGTAGTTTCAAAAATTGCTTATGAAGAACAAAAATCGGATGACCCCAGGTAGGCAGCTACATAATTTATTATTTGATGCTTTAAAAAGTTGAAAATATGTAGGGCTGCCAACATGTCCCTAATCACACATTTGGCTCACACTTAGCAAATTATTCTTCATATTTTCAACAAGTAGGACATTTTCTACCACAACATCTTTGTTTCCAAGACTGATTGTGCCTTTTCCTATAATTTTAGCTGAGTTATCATTGCCGAACGTGACAAAACCATCTTTTTCTTTCTTTAATGTTACAAATATGTTTTTGTTTCCAGTAATTTGCTTTGATCATCCATTGTCAATATACCAATGACTTCTTCTATTTTGGGCTGTTAAGGCAAATCCACATTCATCAACCCTCAAATCTTCTTGCTTCCTTTTCCAAGTTCTCTGTTGTTCCCCTATATGATTGAAAGGAACATGCATAGTTTCCCTTGAAGGAAATATCAAATCACTTCTATAATTTCTAGCTATGTGTCCAAAATTGTTATATTTGTAGCATTCAATTTCATAACTAAGAGCACCAAAACTGTTGTAATTTCTGTTAGATGCCTCACGAGGTTTTCTAGGATAATTGTCTTCATAATGATTCTTGGGATTTTCATAGCTACTTCTATTCCAAGTGTTTCTACCCTTTGCATAGGCTCTACAATTTATGGCTTTATGCCCAAAATTATTGCAAGAATAAGATAAGGCAAGACAAATATTTTGGTACTTGGGTGTGGGTGGTCTTCTAGTTGGTGATATTCTTCTGAAATCATGATCTTCTTCTTGGGTCTTCTTCATTGTCGATTGTTGATTCCGTGTTCTTCTGAATGCACGATCTTCTTATTGATTCTTCTTTATATCTAGTTTATGTATGTCCCCCTTTAGAGGCTTGCATTCTTCTTTCTTGATGGAACCCTTGATAATATATGCATAACTTCTTTCCTTTGCTTCATTTCTTATCATCATAGAGCTTGAACCCTCATCAATATTATTTTGTTTGTATCCAAGTCTAGAGTTGTCATAGAATGGTTTTTGATTGCAGATGATTTCATCCAATATTTTGGTGTTATTGCCAAAATTTAGTTGGATGTCTTTCTTATGTAGTTCCTTTCTTAGTGAGACTATTTCGGCTTCCAAATTCTGCGTTATTTTCTTCTTTTCTTCCAGTTGTCTCTTGGGTGTTTCTTCAATCAATTTGGCTTATTCCAACTAAATCCTTAGATCTATGATAGTCTGCTTGGCTTCTTCATAATTGTTTCTAGGGTTTTGAAAGCCTTACTTCAGTTTACTTAACTCTTCTTTGAGAGACTTATTTTTCTTCCTTGCTATTCTTAGATCACTTAAGGCACTGATCAATTCTGCCTCAAGATTCACTTCTCCTTCTTCTTCATAGTCTCCTTCATTATTTTCAGTAGTTTCCTCTTGAGTCTCCACGCCATGAAGAGTACTCTTCTTGAGTCATTGCCACTATCATCATCTTCATCGGATGAGGAACAATCGTCTTTTGAATACAAGCTTTTCTTTTAAAAAAATATTCCTTTATTTCTTTCCTTGTCTTTTTTTTTTATATTTCTTTTCTTTCTTAGGAACTTCTTCTTCATCACTATCTGAACCCCTTGCATAAAAACATTTGGAAGAAAAATGGCCAACTCTAAAGCTTGGCCCCTTTTACTTTAGCATCTCCTTCATAAAAATTCTTGAGCTTGTCCCAGATTTCCTTTGTAGAATCACAATGCATAACCTTAACAAATTTTGAACGTGTTAGACCACTTAGAATGACATTTAGAGCCTTTGAATTGTATTCACTGAGATTTTTACCAGCATTATCTATTGGGTGGGGGAGAAATTGGTGCAATGTATCCATTTACTACAACTTTCCAAACATCAAATCCCCGTGCCTACAAAAATGCTCTCATTCTTATGCTCCAAAAAACATAATTGTTTCCATCAAACAATGGTGTTCCATTTTTGTTAAATTCTCCTTGCTTATCCATGATCTGTCTTCCAGTGGTTAGATTATTCTTGAAGGAACCCGCTATGATACCAATTGTTAGAATATTCAAG
>ML804331.1:0-29505 GCA_009831015.1 Picea engelmannii | reverse complement strand
GGGGGGGGGGGGGGGTGAATCAATATAGATTATTTCAACTGTTTTAACCTTCAAGCACTACATAAAAATTAAGCATTAATCATTTCATTCATTACAACATGAGCTCATACACATTGCACACAATTTTTTACTGGAAACCCAACTAGGAGAAAACCACAAAAACTTTTCTTAAGTAGTTTCAACATTTTACAAGCACCAACTTGAAGGAAGCACCCACTCCCTGAGTTTTCCAACACCTACTAAAATTAGACACCAATCCCCTTGGAATATTTTAAATGATGATACAAAACCAAATCAACCTTCAAATACAATCCCAAAACCACCTCTTAAATATGCATACAAAATTGTACCTCAAATTTACAAACTTGTAATATTCGCCACGAGCTCAATTTTATATTTCTAATTCTGAAACTTAGACCTCAAATATTAAGATATTTTCTCCTTCTAATCAATAATTGGAATTAAAATTTGGACCTACCAAGCTTCATATACAACTGTTTTATCTCGAACACCTATTTGGGACTAGTTTCTGGATTAGTCACAAACCCTAAATTCCAACAAGTATAACTCTGTACCTATAATGAATCATGAATTGAAACTTGTACCCAATATTCTTTGATATATTCTCTAAAATTCCTCTAAGTTTTTCTCCTTGACTCATCCTCAAAAATTTTTTATAGCGAAAATGACAAGATGACTTGTTTTGAAGAATAAAACCCTAGTTTAAAGAACCTCAACTTCCACTGAGTATAACTCCAAACCTGTAATGAGTCAAGACTTGAACTTCGTACCCAATATTCTTCACTATCTCCTTTGAAACAAATTCAAGTTTCGCTATTCGAATATTTCTAGAAAAAAAAATATATTGGAAATTCCCAGATGACCTTCAAAGAAAACCCTAGAACAAATCATCACAAGACTTCATCTTCCCTAGGAATTTCGCCCTTCTTCACTTCATCTTCCCTTGGAAATTCACTCCTCTTCCTTGGCTAGGTCCAATTGCTATGATCGAAATGCCAAATGAGGCTCCTTTTTTTTATATGAGTCTTCTCCACATGGGGGTGCGACCAAGGGTCGCAAATTTTGGGTCGCACCTCTTCCTCAAGGATGAGCGACCTTAGGGGCTTCTTTACTTTACTTCAGGGTCTTCTTCTCTTGGATTTAGGGGCTTCTTCACTTGGATTTAGGGGCTTCTTATCTTGGATTTAGGGGCTTCTTAAGTTGTCTTTAGGGGCTTATTCTCTTGATTTTAGGGGCTTCTTCATTTGATTTTAGGGCTTATTCAAGGCTCCATTTGTGTACAACTCAAAGTGGGAATGTGGAAAGAAACACATGCTATCTCATCCTGTGATCCCAATGCTTAAAATCTACACCATAAAGGGACCACTTTGGAGTTATATACACTTATGTCAAGGATCCTTCAAGGCTCTTCAAGGCTTCTTCAAGTGGACACACCATCATCACTTTTAGGGGCTTCTGATATTTGCTTTATGGATTCTTCTAAGGTTGACATCAATGACAACCAATTTTCCAACATAATGGCAATGTGAGAATTTCAATTTTCATGAGGGACGAGATGAGGATGCAACTTGCTTGGTGTGTTTGCATCGTGGCCTTTTCACGAGGACGAAGACCCTGATACCCCTGGTTATTTTGTTCAACTAACTAGAGATTCCAGTTCTGAAATACAAACAAAGTTTATGACCAAGCAATTACCCACAGTCAACTGGTCATTTAAAAGAACATGGGAAAAAGGCACTGTATAATTGGCTTAGTAGACGAATCTAACAAAATATTTCTCACAATATAGATGCCTTTTGACTAAATATGTCTTCTTTTACTAAAACCTATATTAAATATTTTTATATTGGTGCTCGATTGCATAGAGCGACTCAAGATAAAGAATAGGATTATTTAGGCTTTAAGAATCAAGCAAGGAGGGGAGAAGATGAAAGAATGGGAGAGTAAGTGACCAAGAGTAGATTTATCAAGAATTTGTTAGTTATTACAAATTGCTTTCTTAGTGTCAATATATTACTATTAAACAAGAGGCAACCATTCAACATTGCCCCAATGTGGTCCCTAACAAGGTCATAGAGGAGCAAAATCATGTCTATGACCAATTTTTTTTTTTTAACTGTAACTAAAATTTATATTAGATAAGGGGTTGTGTCGAGGAAAACAACAAATTCAAAAGGTTTTTGTACAAAATTTGGGCTCATGGGCTGCAGATTCACCTACTATTGATAGGTTATACAACATATACATCTTCCTAAAAGACTTCCAAATATTTTGACTACAGATAACTTTTACATGTTGTCCTAACAAAAAGACAACTTCTAAAAACATCAACTATGGGTTGAATTATTATCTTGTATCTCCTAAACTTCATAATGCATTGGTGACTTTCCTTCCACTTCCATTGGCACAATGTCACGACCATCCTGTTCTTCCTTTGGAATCCCATGGTGAGAGGTAGTTGATGCTTGGTTAATGGAGGTTGTATGAGCATGCTAGGGCAGAACCAACAACCTCAAATACTGACATTCTACTTCCAGGTTGGCTACTGCATGTTCCATATTCCCTAGCTTGACCATCACTTGCTGAAGAATATCACTTTTGGCTACAATTTTCTCTTCATGGTGACACATGATATGCTTAAATTTTTTCTAGTTAGGCTCCATATTTGTAATATGCAAACCCCACCAAAAAAATAGACCACAAAATACTACTAAAATATCCTCTAGAGCTAAACACACGGGAAGGAGGATGGTCAAGGTACCCAATCCATGGGTAAAAAATGATCCCTCTCCCGAGTGAGTAACAGGAACAAGAGAACTGTCGAAATTACCATAACAAACCCCAAAATAAGTCCATTGCTACCACCCACAGAACCAAAAGAGAAGAGAAAACCCCCGTAATAGAAATTGAGAAGAATAGAGCCTTGAGAGTTTAGTGAAACAAGACCTCAATACATAAATCTGAAGACCAGGGGGTGCCTAGTTAGGGAACGAGATGTTGCCGAAATTGAACAAGGATAGACCAAAGAACGTGAACCCCTGCATTAAGAAACTTCGTGCACTTGAAACCTCAACACAACCCTGTCGTCGAATTCACAAAGCACAAAGCCACCATCACCACCGTGAAAAATGAAAAACTCTTCTATTGGAGCCATTCACTAAGACATATTAAACTCACACATACAAAATTGAATGCTCCCACTATTTTTGAGGCCTAGCAAATGCTCAACCTACTGGATCACACGAGTGAATACCTTTCCATCCTAACACCTATACAAATTTATAATTGAGCTAGACATTATAACAAGGTATGGGTTGAAAAACTTTAAACCCATCGACACAAAGCTCTCCTTCGGCTAGGCCAGAACCAACCTTAGCCTGATGGTTAACCAAGGGATTATGATCCCTTTTATGTGAAACACACAATTCATTTAATAAGAGCTAAGGTATGAGCAATAATGCCAACAAGCACATTGTTACCCATAACATGTCTTTTGATGAGGGCCCTAATGACAAGCATTGAATCACCAAGGATGGTGATCTTCTAGATCCCTTGTTCTCTAAAAAGATTGACACCTTCCCAGAGGGCATAAGCTTCAACAATGTTGTTTGATACTTTACCTAGACCCCAAGTGAAGTGAGCAACAAAATTACCTTTGGGATCACAAATAATCCCCCCTTGCACCTGCCTCCCCTGATGTCTATGATCATGATTTATCCTTAACTTATTTTTTAATTGAATTAATGTTGCAAATGTAACTTGTTAAACTCGACCAACTTTATAATCTACGGCTTTATGTCCATCTAGGATTGAACCTAGATCATTAATCTTGGTAATGCCTTAATCTCGGTGATTAGAACACACCGTGATGGACCAAGGAATATAGGTTATGTTATGACTTGAAATTGTCCCTTTGGAAATGCTAAATGATCTACTTAGGAAGTTACCTCTATCATCGACACAACCCCTCTCACTTTTGAGTTGATGCTTTTTTAATTCAAGAGCAGTCTCCCTATCGTATTCTTTAAATTTACAAACAATATTAGCAATATTTCCACCCCAAAAAATTTAAAGATATTATTATTATTATTAATTTTTTATTTTTATTTTTATTTTTTTATCTTAATGGGTCCCTTACTCCAGCTGGAAGATATGAAAGAAGCGAAAAGACATGAAAACATTAAGATATCAATGGGGAAAGCTGAACATTGAATCATACTAACGGAAATCTTCCAACCATGAATCTAAAAACACTTAAGAGAATCACAAGGACTTCTCAACATTATAACATTCACCATAAATCAAAGATAGAGGATAATTGTGTCTTTCATTAATCAAAGTTACTTAGTTGGGTACATAGTTTGAATAATTTCAAATCATTGCCGTGCCTAGCCAAAGGCCCTAAGGGAATTCAATCACGACTCATAAACTTTATCTTACAATACTCTTTTAGATTAGATGAACACAATAGTAAAGCTACACTGAGGACTGGATCTATGAGTACATGAGGATATTACTTGGAGTCTTCAACATGAAAAGAAGAAAGAAGAGAAGGGAATTATGGGGAGAGTAAGAAGAGTTAAGAACAACTAAAAACATTCTCATCTATTTGACATGTATTTATAATTGTGTTTCATAAAGACCTTCAGAAAGAAGAGCGGTCTTCTTTTCTAAAAATACCCACTTCTTATTCCTAGATGAATTGATCGTTGCTTTGTATGAGATCATTGATGATAACACCCTTGGACTAGACACCTTCCTATATATGTAGGTTCAATAAGGCAATGTGGGACTTTGCTAGGTTAGATTTGTTGTAAGGATACAAAGAAGTAACAGGAACATAGTCAAAATTAAGATGAAATTCCCCTTTAAATTTGTAATATTGAGAAGAAAATTCCCTTAATTTAAATTGAAAATAAAAACAAAAATTCATTGACGTTTTTAAAAAATTAAGGCACAAATAAGGGAGGAGTTTAGTTGTTTCTCTACGCTACTTTAATTTATTTTAAATCAAAGGAAATTCCAATTGACCCTTAATTTTTTAATAGTTGGGGGTTGAAGTTTAGTGGCTACTCAACTCCTCTATTAAGGGTTGGGAGTCGAGTGTCCCCTCAAATACCCTCCCCATTTTGACATATTATGTGGGAAAGTTATGGCTAATGGCCATTGACTTCTTTTGTACATTTTTTTTTTAAATGCTAGCGTTGAGTGACCAATCTAAATTTGACATGTTTTTTAGGTTTTAAATTTTTGTTTTTTTCCAAAAAAACAAACAAAAAAAAACGCCAAAATATCTAAAGAAAACATGTCTAGTAAGATAACAAGGGTTGGAATGAGTAGTAGGTGTAGGGGAGGGGTATCTCGGGGGTTAAGTTTTACCTTAGATAACAAAAATAAAAAGAGTTTGCATGAGGATTAGGGACAACATTTAAGAATGAAGTAGAGGCTCTTGTTGTATATCAAGACCTCACACTACTAAAGGAAAAAGGGGTGTCCTAGATGATAATGATTGGTGACTCTTCTATCATTATTTGATCCCTCTCTGGAAAATGTCCCCTATATAACTTCAATCTATCTCAAATTATATAAAGGAACAATAGTTTGAGCCAATGCTTCGAGAGAATCATGTTCTTCCAAGTGTTGAGAACTCAAAATGTGTTTGCTAATGCTCAAGGCAATATAGGAATGCAATTAGGAGAGGGTGTAGTCAAGATAAATGGGGGATATCAAACTTCACACCCCTGTCATGAATTAACTACACTATTGCAATATAGGGTTGTAGTGTTATGTCTTGGTGCAATTTTCTTATGAAAAAAATCAA
Organism: Picea engelmannii; assembly: GCA_009831015.1. Lineage (NCBI taxonomy): Eukaryota > Viridiplantae > Streptophyta > Pinopsida > Pinales > Pinaceae > Picea > Picea engelmannii. The sequence continues at coordinate 23,663 of ML804331.1, read as the reverse complement.
TTTTGCATGACGTAAAATGCGAAACACATGGGCATGTCAATGTTTGCATCACTTATTTTGATGCTCACTCCATGGGGTATCATCTTAGCCATAAAAAAATTGATGCAAAAATTCATTTTTAATTGAATAATGTCGTATTGTGTTTCTTAATAGTGCAAAATAAATATATAAACAAAAAAATTTGTCTCTATTGCATCAACTACATGTTATGTGTGTCATGCTAGTGTCACAAAGAGTTAATTTGGGTGTTGTTGGAAGACTAACTTCCAACCAGCATTCAACCAAGAGACTACATCGTGCTATGCACACATAAGACCATTAAGAGAGATATATTGGGGAGAACGTTCTACCATCTTGTATTCATGCTTTGATCAATATTTATACACTGATATGGATGGTTGGAGCGGTTGCACCTGCTCCAAATAATCACCCATTTATGCCCATTTATCGAGTATACACATGTATTTATCTACTTTAGGTTATGTTACATTCATAGGTATGATGACATTTATGAGGCCTAAGAGGCCCCCTCAACACGGGTCTATTCAACGGAGACGAGTAACCCCTACAACATCTCCTCCCTCTTGAATTCCTTACTCGTCCCGAGAAAGTGTGCAACAACATATTGGGTTTCTACTCTTGCATAAGTCTCCTTACTGTGCATCGACTATACATATCGGTCTGGATAGGTAAATCAGTCACAACAACTGCTAGTTGTATAGGAAAATACACATATACAAGGTTTACTGTGACTGATTTCCAATGAATCTGACGATTGCATATCAAATGTCCCGACTCTTCGATCTCCATATGATCGACTTTGTCGATCTCTTGCAGGGCATCACCGGTTGTCATACTCACTTGAAATTTATTCCTCCTAGGAGTCATTGGGGCACTCTCTAGGGATGCTCCAGTGATATGTCATGCATGGGGACTCTTTTTATGGAATCGACTAGGGTCTGCTTCATCAACGAATCCTACCATTCCTCTGATTTCTTTGTCATGACCTAGGGAACTATTCTGCAACTCTTCTATCAAGGGGATCAATCGATTTAGTCATTATTTTGTCATCATCTTTTCATTAAACTCTTTCTATGTTGTCTAATGTATCTTGTTTGAATGCCTTCAACAATTGAAATTCTCATGTTCAATGCTCATCATCGGTGCTCATTCTTTCAATGCTTTACTGCTCATTGAATTGGTTTCTTTGCTACAAAAATTTCCTCCATCAGTTCTCAATGTTTCAATGGAACGTTGAATGTTTGTTTGCTCATTCGAACCTCTACTCTGCTGCTAGTTATGTTTATGTGGTTGCTTCCAATCTTTCGCAATGTATGGAGTCTGCATTTTTACATTACATGAAGGATAATCTTTGACTCAATTAAGACTCTACGCATGCGACTGAAACATGACCTTAATGAAATTTAGGAAACTTTTGTTCTAGTATCCAAAATTAACTGTTGTCGGCTAAGTATCGATTTACATATTGAAAAGAAACTGATTTTGTCGGCTAAAGATCGACTCATATCGAAAAGAAACTGATTTTGTCGGCTAAAGATCGAAATTTAGCAGATAGAATCGCATGTTGAATTTCAGAGATAGCACAACCCTATATCATCATTCAAGTAAACATTAGACACAATAAAGACACTATTGTGCACCATCGCTCATGTAGTCAACTGGATATGACCTTTCATGTTCAACCACAGTCGATTTAATCGACCACCAGTCTATCACTTTTTGGATCAAGCAAATATTAATTCATACATATACGATTTGTGATCAGATTCTCCTTTCGACCACGGATTGATTGGTTCTACACCAGTTTCCTTCGAATCTACCAGAGTAGACTCATACGCACTCAAGTCTTTGCAATAGTCGATCAATGCATGGCAATTTTGTGAAGCACCACCTTCCCAAGCATTAGAAGCGGAAAAATTGGTATGGATAATACATTGTGTGTGGGGCACAGACAATCAATAACACTGAAAAATACACGGTTGCCTCATCTTTATGTTGGATCGTACATCAATGATTAGTTCTGGATGAATCAGTAAACATTTTATTTTGTGAAAACAAAACCATAGCCAAGAATCATACGGAAATGAGACCCAAGTCGAGCAGGTCGATCAAGAATTTGATTGGCGAGTTGGTTTGGCTCCATTGACTTGACCAAACCTTTCACTTGGTCCGATTCCATTTGACCGAGACTTCTGGTTGGTCAAGTCCCTTCAGTGGGCATCAAATACCTTGACAAGTTGAAGTGTCTTTGAAGTGTTATTTTCTTGGTTGACTTTCTACATTTTCGACCACTAGTCATCCCTTTGAAAGACTGTGGTTGAATCTCCTTCTATCCATCGACTGCATAATGGTTGCATCAAATTAGTTATCATTGAAGACTGTGTTGCTTCTGCATATATATTACATCCAGTCAAGTCCCATGGTTGCAGAAACCATTCGGCCCATGGTCACCCACTTTCTTTGATAACAAAAAGATTATCTTCTTACAACATAAATGTTTGAAATCACTCGACTCATCATTCTATTGATACAATGCAACCCTTGAATCCAAATTTGGGCAAACTCTACAATAATCTTCAAAATTTCTTTGTTGTAAATAAAAAAATCCTTTAATCTTTTCTTTAGGCATAAAATTATTACCAAGGCATCCTTCATGAGTAGATTCCAATGGTACATTGACCTGATTCCCTGAGTTTTCATCTTCTGATCATTTCTCCCAAGCATCGGTAAGAGCATACTTCTTCATCTAATTTGTGATAGGAAGGATCACCTTTTCTTTTGCAGAGTCGATGAGCATTTACAATGCCAGATTCTGTGTTACATGCCTCTCCATTTCCATCAATTTGATTGGTTCTTTATCACACAAACACCTAGTTACTTCACAATAACCAACTGGTAGAGATGCTTTCTGGTTCCCTGTGCAGGATTATCTTTATAAGATCAACATCATGAAAAAACGTCTATGCAACATCAACATTTTGCGAGCATCTTCAATGAGATTGTGAATTCCTCATTTCTCTTTTCTTCTGCATATTCGAACCACCGCCTCCATAAGATGCTGCTGTCACCCAGCCAAATGAAGGAGGCAACATCACCAGATGTTGGAAGTCTAACTTCCGACCAACATTCAGGAAATAACTACATTGTGCTATGCACACATAAGACATATTGGGGAGAATATTCTATCGTCTTGTATTCATGCTTTGACATGTATTTATACAATGACATGGATGGTTGGAGTGTTGCACCAGCTCCAACTAATCACCTATTTATGCCCATTTATCCATTATACACATGTATTTATCTACTTTAGGTTATATTACATTCATAGGGATGATGATATTTATGAGGTCTAAGAGGCCCCCTCAGCACGGGTCTAGTCGACAGAGTTGACTAGCCCCTACAACAGGTATGAATATTATTTTTGAAGCATCATTTTTGCATTGATTTGAAACAAATTAATGTCATTATAACGTAAAAATACAAATTTTTATGTCACAATGCATCTTTTTTTTGTAATCTAGATAATATTAATTTTAATATATCACAAAATAATGTACATACAACACTACATGTGGTCTTCCACCTTGGAAACTAGGACCACACCAATTCAAAAATACCATTGTTTTTGCTTCACAAATTTCTTGATAGCTTTTCAGAATATCTATAAGCATGTACTTATACTCCACTATTCTATTGATAATAAGAAAGAGAACATATAACATGTGTTTGAGGAGGCTATTGCCACCCCTCATTTCTTCTAACAAAGATTAACATAGGTGGATTTGATGTGTTTTCACCCATCAAATAGATACCAACAATGTTTTCTTCGAACTTGGAAAGTTCCAAAGATCTTCAACTGTTAATCATGAAGACCCAACAAGTTTCCAATCAACTTTAGTTTCACAGTTCTTCATCATGAAAGTATAATGAGGATAGTTTCTCTTTGAAAGAAAAGGGAAGGAGGAGAAAGAATATTAAAAGAAGGAAACTGTTAGAAAAACAAGATCGCAGAGCAATAAAATAAAACAAATGTGGAAATAAAACATAGAAGATACACAATACAATAGAGACACAGATATACTTCGTTCACCCAGTGTGGACTACGTCCACCAGAGAAATTTCCAAGTCCTTCCTTTTTATTATCCAGCAAAATAAAGGGATACAACCTACAACACACCCGCTGTAACTTCCTCTTCTTTCTCTCACGGTCTCCTCTCTCAGAATACAATATTCATGATAATACACAACCAAATACAATTCCCTCATAAAAGAGGGCTTTCTTCTAGGGAAAAAAACCCCCAAAATAACTTCTACCATCATATCGGCGACCTTATAATGAACGGTCCAGATTGACTACAAAATTACAATATTTTACAAGGCAATTTTTCCCAATATTTCGCTTCAGGGGCACTGCCCCCGAATCCCTCGCCAAGGGGGGGCTAAAAAAATTGTCTCCGCCCCCCTGGATCCCCTAGCGACACTTGTGGGGGGGAAATCCCCCCCACACCCCCTTGTTAGGGAATGGGGTCCAAGCATGGCTGAAACAAAACTTTGAATCAGGAAGATAATCAGGCTCCACAACCAACAATCTCCCACTTGGAGACTGATCACAACAACTCTATTGCTGCTGTACTTGTTGGAATATACTCCACCTTGGACCTGAAAAATTTCTCGTCTTCAAATTCATGCTTGAAGGCCAACTGAAACTAAGCAGGAACTCAGTTTCTCCCTGGTTACTCCCTTTGTTATCATGTTTGCAAGTTTTTGGCTAGTATGTATATTTTCCAACTTCAAATGTCCATCTTCCAAGACAAATCATATGAAATGGTACCCGAGTTGTATATGCTTAATATTTGAATGGAAGGTTGTGTTCTTTGCAAGATGAATGACACTCTCACTATCACAGTACAACCTGCTATTCTCCTGTTTTTTTTCCAATTCCTCCATAAACTTCTGTAACCAAATCATTTCTTTACTAGACTCTGCAACAACAACATACTCTGCTTCTGTTGTTGAAAGTGCAACAAACTTTTGTAGTTTTGAAATCCAACTTAATGTTGTTCCACCTACAGTAAAACCATACCCTATGGTGCTCCTCCTGCTATCTTTATAACCTACCGTATCTGAATCAACATTTCCCCGTAGAACAATGTTTGAACCTCCAAAACATAATGCATGAGTAGAAGTACCTTTCAAATACCTGAGAATCCACTTTACTACGTCCCAATGTTATTTACCTGGATTTTTCATATACCTGCTCACAACTCCCACTACATGTGCAATATCTGGTCTTGCGCAAACCATCACATACATCAAGCTGCCAACTACTGATGAATAAGGGACCCTGGACATTTATTCTATCTCCTCCTATGTCTTGGGAAAGATTTCCTTAGTTAATTTGAAATGGATGGCCAAAGGTGTACTAACTGGTTTTGCATTCTGCATTCTAAACCTCTCCAACATCTTCTCTATGTACTCACCCCGAGACAATGTCAATTTATGATTTTTCCTGTCTGTTGTTATTCTCATACCAAGGATTTTCTTTGCAGCACCCAAATCCTTCATCGCAAATGAATTAGCTAATTTCTTCTTGAACACATTTATGTCCTGCATATTAGACCCTACAACAAGCATGTCATCTACATACAATAGCAAGATAATATAGCTTCCATTTTCTAGCCTGTTAAAATAAACACAGTGAACCGAATGACATCTACTATAACCTTGTTTTGTCATAAACTTGTCAAACTTCAAATACCACTGCCTTGGAGCTTGTTTTAGGCCCCAAGCTCTTCTTCAACCTGCATACCAAATTTCCCTTCCCTTTGACCGCATAGCCCTGTGGTAGCTGCATATAAATCTCTTCCTCCAAATTCCCATGGAGAAAAATTGTTTTTACATCTAATTGTTCAAGATGTAAATCTTCTACTACCACAAGAATTAAATTAGTCCTAATTGAAATCATCTTAACAACATGAGAAAATATTTCATCAAAATCTATACCTTTCTTTTGTGCAAACCCCTTTACAACAAGTTTAGCCCAATACCGCTTTTTTCCTCCATCTTCTTCCTTCAACTTGTAAACCCATTTATTCTGCAATGCTCTTTTTCTTGCAGGCAACTAAACCAAGTCCCAAATCTGGTTATTTACTAAGGAATCCATTTCCTTTTTCATGCCTTGCTCCCACCTCTTTTTAGTGTCTACCTGCATTGCCTCTTCATAACATTCTGGTTCACCATAATCAATCAACAATAAATAATACAATGAAGGAGAGTATTGTTCAGGGGGTCTACTTAACCTAGTATATTGTTGGGTATGTGTTATATTCTTTGCATGTGTGTGTGTGGGCGTGTCAGATTCGAGAATTGCGTCTGACGATCCTGGATTAAGAGATTAAGGTTTTGGTAGCTACGAAATACCTAAAACATTGTATATATTGTATGGTGAATGGTGAAATTAATACACTAAAGAGTTGAAAGGTACGACACCAAGGAAGACTAGTTTTCTCCTGGTTAAGGGTTTCCAGCGTAAATCTCTTTGTACTATGTGTATGATCCACTGATTAATTTCCGTTTTTCTTAAAAATCTATATGCATTTCTTTACTTCACAGGTTTAAAACTTACATGTGGTATCAAAGCTCGTTTTTGGCTTTAGGGGGATGCCTTTGTTGCCGAGGGTTTGGCTCCGTCTTGATAGATCAAGTTTATCTTGAGTCTGCGATAAACCTGGGTTCACTGGGAGCTCTTGCAGTGGTGATTTGAGTGTAGAAAGAGGAATGGTGAGCTCTTCTAGAATAGAGATAGAGAAGTTCAACGGTAAAAACTTTGAGCTATGGAAGCTCAAGATGGAGGACCTTCTTGTAGAAAAAGAACAATGGATCGTTGTGGATCCTGGTACACAACCTACTCATACACAATTTACTAGCACACATGCTACTGGTACACAACCTACTAGTACACAAACTACTAGTACACTACCTACTAGTATGTCGAAGGAAGATTGGGAGAAGTTGGACATAAGAGCAAGAAGTACTATTCGACTCTGCCTGGCAAATTCCATGTTGTTGAATGTCGGGAGAATCTATATCCAAGGAACTATGGGATAAGTTAGGGAATTTGTATCAATCAAAGTCCCTGGTAAACAAATTGTTTCTTTGAAAGAAGTTGTATCATCTTAGGATGGAAGTTGGAGATTCTATGACAAAACATCTAAATGCCTTTAATACTCTGGTAAGTCAACTCGTATCTATTAATATTACGATTGCAGAAGAAGATAAGTGTATTACTTTGTTATGTTCTTTTCCAGACTCTTGGGATAATCTGGTTGTAGCAATTGGTAGTACCACTCAATCTACATTGAAGTATGAGGATGTAGTTTCATCCTTGTTATATGAAGAGATGAGGCGAAAAATAATGGATGGTCATAGCACATATGATTTATTTGTAAGAGGTCATACCCAAGACAAGAATCCTGGCAAGTCTTTGAGGGGGAGATCTAAATCTATAGGTAGATCTAAGTCTCCAGGAAAATCTTTGAGGAAATGTTGGAAGTGTGGTAAAACATGGCATTATAAGAAATATTGCAAGTCTAAGAAGGTTGATAAACCAAAGGGATCTGATAGCACCTCTTCCACAGAGGCGAAAACCTCCACTGAAGAAGGAGGTGATGTTTACCTGGCATCTACAGGTACACATGCATACCGTGATGTATGGCTGATCGACTTAGGTGCGTCATACCATATGACTCCTCATAGGGAGTGGTTCAATGAATATGAAAAATATGATGGTAGTGATGTATTCCTAGGAGATGACTCGACAACCAAAATCATGGGACGTGGAAGGGTTAAGTTGCTGCTAAAATATGGAAGGGTTAGAACTCTCCCTGGGGTTCTGCACATTCCAAAACTAGCTAGGATCCTAATATCTATAAGCAAGTTGGATGATGCAGGAGTGGATACTGTATTGGGAAAGGGAAATTGCAAGATGGTATGAGGAGCAATGGTGTTGATGAGGGGAGTTCAGTGTGGAACTTTGTACAAGTTGTTGGGAAGCACTTATACTAATGGGTGTAACAGTTATGTTGTCCCTGAGTAGCAAAATAAAGAAGACAAGACCAATATTGTCCCTGGAAAGAAGACCATGCTGTGGCATCAAAGACTAGGACATATTGGAGAAAATGGACTTTGAACACAACAAGGTAAAGGTATGGTTGAAGGTATGTCTAACTGCACTCTGGATTTTGATTTCTGTGAACATTGTATATATGGAAAACATAATCAAGTAAGATTCCCATCTGGTGCTACAAGAGAAAAGGGGATCTTAGAGTTGATACACAATGATGTGTTTGGACCTATGCCCGTTCCATCACTAGGTAAATCTGTGTATTATGTTTCATTCATAGTTGATTTCTCAAGGAAAACATGGATTTATTTTCTTAGAAAGAAATCTGAGGTATTTGATAAATTTAAAGAGTTTAAGGCTCTGGTAGAAAATCAGTCAGAGAAGAAAATAAAGGTATTGAGGACAGATAATCGTGGAGAATTCTACGAAAATGAATTCAAAGAATTATGTAAGAAGTGTGGTATAGCAATGCAAAAGACTACTCCATACACACCTCAACATAATGGAGTTGCAGAAATGATGAACATGACACCGATGGAAAAATCAAGGAGCATGCTTAGTGGTGCCAAGTTAGGACATAAATTCTGGGTAGAGGCAGTGGGTACATCATGTTACCTGGTCAATCGATCACCCTCATCAGTGTTGGATGATAAAACTCCACACAAGGTATGGACTGGTAAGACACCCTATCTTGAACATCTCACAGTGTTTGGTTGTGATGCTTATGTACATGTTCCAAAGGAAAATAGGAGTAAGCTGGATAATAAAGATGAAAAGTGTATCTTTATGGGTTATAAAGATGGTGTGAAAGGTTATAAGCTTTGGAACCCATAAACTAAGAAGACTATTTACAGTCGGGATGTTGTTTTTAGAGAGGTAAAAGATGTGTCCAAACATGAATTTCTACCAAGGAAAGACGAACCTGAGAAAATAGATCTTGAGTTGGATGATGCAAAATCTGAATCATCAGAAGAAGATGAAGCAGAAGAAGAAGAACCTCATACCCCAATATTGAGGAGATCAGTGAGGGAAAGAAGGCAACCGAAAAGGTATAGTCCACATGATTTTCATTCTAATTTTTCTTTATCTGTTACTGATGATGATTCCAAAACTGTTAGGGAAGCAATGAATTCAGAGGATAGTAAACTATGGAAGAAGGACATGGTTGAAGAAATGGATGCCTTGGATAAGAATGAGGCATGGGATATAGTTGAGTTTCCAGCTGGAAGAAAATATGTTGGTAGCAAATGGTTGTTTAAGAAGAAGTTTAATGCAGAAGGAAAAGTGGAGAAATAGAAAGCTCAGTTAGTAGAAAAAGGTTATTCTTAGGTAGAGGGAATTGACTTTGTTGATATTTTTTCTCCTGTTTCCAAGTTAACGTCTATTAGATTTATTTTATCTATTGCTGCTGCTTTTGATCTTGAAGTGGAACAAATGGATGCAAAGACAACATTTCTACATGTGGATCTGGAAGAATAAATCTACATGAAGCAACCATAAGGCTTTGTAGTGAAGGGAAAGAAAGCGCTGGTCTATAAGCTAAAGAAGTCACTATATGGTTTGAAGCAATCACCTAAGATGTGGTACCAAAAGTTTGGCACATACATCCTTGGATTGGGATTTGTGAGAAACAAGGTTGATCACTATGTATATTCCAAGCAGGTTGGTAATCACTTCATTTATGTAGTGTTGTATGTTGATGATATGTTGCTGGTAGGAAGTAACATGGATGTTATCAAGGAGGTGAAATCACAACTATCCTCCAAATTTGACATGAAGGATATCGGTGCTGCTAACTTCATTATGGTAATGGAGATTAAAAGATATCGTGCAAACATGAAACTCTGGTTGAATTAGAGAAAATATATTGAGACGATATTGCAAAGGTTTAATATGCATGGAAGTAAAACAGTCAAGGTTCCTATTCCTATAGGTGTAAAGTTATCTGCAGATTAGTGTCCCAAGACATAGGAAGAAAAAGAGGACATGTCCCATGTTTCATATGCCAGTGCAGTTGGCAGTTTGATGTATGCAATGGTCTGTACTAGACTATACATTGCACATGCAGTGGGATTTTTGAGCAGGTATATGTCAAAACCAGGGAAGGAGCATTGGACAACAGTAAAGAGGGTCTTTAGGTATCTTCGTGGCACTACTGGTTATGGATTGTGCTACCAAGGAAGACCAGGATTAGACAGAGTGGTGGACATACATGGCTTTGTTGATGCAGACTGGGCTGGGGATCTGAATTGCATAAGATCTACAAGTGGGTATGTGTTTAACCTATTTGGAGGAGTAGTCAGTTGGATTAGCAAAAGACAGGTTGTAGTGGCACTCTCAACTACAGAAGCTGAATACATGGGAACCACTCATGCAAGCAAGGAAGCAGTATGGTTACAAAGACTATGTTCAGGCATTGGGTTGATACAACAAGCAATGAGATTAGATTGTGACAGTTAGAGTGAAATCTTCCTGGCAAAGAACCCTACTTATCATTCAAAGACAAAGCATATTGATGTTCATTATCACTTTGTGAGAGACATGGTTGAAGAAAAGAAGGTGTTGCTGGAAAAGGTTGACACTTTGAATAATGTTGCAGATTCATTAGCAAAGTCTGTGAGCACAAAAAAGTTCTCCTGGTGTAGAGTAACAATGGGCATTGCTTCACTGGATTGTTGACTATATAATCTTGTGAACCCCGATATGCAAAGAAAACAACAAGTGGGAGAATGTTGGGTATGTGTTATATTCTTTGCATGTGTGTGTGTGGGCGCATCATATTCGACAACTGCGTTTGACGATCCCGGATTAAGGGATTAGGGTTTTGGTAGCTACGAAATACCTAAAACATTGTATATATTGTATGGTGAATGGTGAGATTAATACAATGAATATTTGAAAGGTGTGGTACCAAGGAAGACTGGTTTTCTCCTGGTTAAGGGTTTCTAGCGTAAATCTCTGTGTACTATGTGTATGAGCCATTGATTAATTTCTGTTTTGCTTAAGAATCTATATGCATTGCTTTACTTCACAGGTTTAAAACTTACATCTATCTTCTAACAACACTTGTAGGAGTTTTAGGTACCTGCTGCTCCTGTTGTTGTACATTTTGATTTTCTGGTACCTTTGGAATTTCTTTTTCAGTGATCTCATCAAGCACTGTGTATTCTAGTTTTTCTTTTTCTTGTTTCTTTTCCTACAACTGATCTTTGTACATGACCTTCTCATTGAATATGACATCTATACTCCTAATGATTTTGTGATTTTCATAATCCTATGAGTGATAACCAAAATCATTAACACCGTATCCAATAAAGGTACACTTCTTGGACTTTGCCTCAAGCTTTGTTCTATTTTCTTTATCAATATGGACAAATGCTTCACAAGTGAAAGTCTTCAAAAAAGAATAGTTTACCTTTTTACCTGTCCATTCCTCCTCTAGAATTCCACCAACCAAAGAGTTTGAAGGTCCTCTGTTTATTAAGTAAACAAAAATATCTACAACATCTGCCCAGAACTGTAAGGGCAAGCCATCATATAATCTCATACTCCTTGCACGCTCCATGATTGTCCTGTTCATCCTTTCTGACACACCATTTTTTTGTGGTGTTCTTGGAACTGTTTTCTCTCTACGAATCCTGTGGTATGAACATTAATCATCAAACTCCTTGCTATAATATTCATCTCCATTTTATGATCTGAGACACTTCAAACTTTTTCCTGTCTCATTCTCAACCAAATATTTCTATTTCTTAAAAGTATCAAAAACATCATATTTTTTTGGAATGCAATAAATCCAAGTTTTTTTAGTTGCATCATCAATAAAAGTAACATAATAACGAGATCCACTAAGAGATGATACTTGAGCTGGTCCCCATACATCTGTATGCACAAGATCTAACCTTTCACTCTTCTTTTCTTTTCTGACTCTGAGAAATCTGGCTCTCCTCCGTTTTCCATAAACACAATGCTCACAGAAATGCAAATGAATTTGTTTAAGATACGGTAATAAATTTCTTTTGTGAAGTATCTACATCCCCTTCTCACTCATGTGTCCAAGTCTATGATGCCAAAGTGTTGTATCCACTCCTATAGAAGCTAAAGAGATAGAATAGTCAGTATTATCAATACATAAATACAATGTACCTACCTTCTCTCCTTTTGCTATCACCTGTGATCCTTTGGTGACCTTCCATGCCTTATATGTAAATATGGATATACAACCTTCACTTGCCAACTGCCCTGTTGAAATTAGATTTTTCCTTAGATCTGGAACATGTCTTACCTCTTTCAACAACCATTGGTTTTTATTCTTTTGCTTTATTTGTACCTTTCCCATTCCAACAATTTTGCATGGTGCATCATCACCCAAATGACCCTGTCCAAAATCACCTTGAACATAATCTAGAAAATGTTTCCTAAGGGGTGTGGCATGAAATGAAGCCCCTGAATCTACTACCCAAGACTCAGAATTATTATCTACTGAAAGAATCAAAGCATCTTGTAACACATCACTTATTACATTTGCTTCCTGATTTTTCTCCTACTGTCCATCTCTTTGTTTCTTTGGAGTTCCACATTCTTTCTTAAGATGTCATTTCTTCCCACAATTCCAACACTCTAGCTTTCCTAGTCTAGATTCAGATCCACCCTTCCTATAATTCTCGCGGTTCCCTGAGCCCTTTCCTCTATCCTTTTGTCTTCCCCGGTTCTCCATGTTTAACGCATTACCTGATGTATCACCTATACTTTTCCGTCGCATTTCCTTGCTAAGGATAACACCAACAATATCATCAAGTTTTAGAGTGTTTGAACCAAAGACAGAGTTACTTACAACCATGACCAAGCCATTCCAACTTTCTGGCAATGAGCACAGGATTAGAAGAGCCCTAACCTCATCATAAAATTCCACGTTTACATAACTTAGATGATTAGTTACCGTATTAAATTCATTTAAATGATCTGCAACAGACCCACCTTCTGACATCTTCATATTAAATAATTGCTTCATTAAAAATACCTTATTGGATGTCGAGGGTTTTTCATACAGTTTATCCAATGCATCCATCAGCTCCTTCGTTGTCTTTTCTATTGAAATATTGAAAGCCACCGACACTGCCAGGCTCAGCCGTATCACTCCTAGTGCCTTTTTGTCAAGAACCTCCCATTCTTCGTCCTTCATAGCCGTTGGTTTCTTTGATATTCCACCCAATGGTAGGAATAGATACTTCTGATATAAATAATTTTCCATCTGCATCTTCCATAACTGGTAGTTTTGGCCGTTAAATTTTTTCGACCCTAAACTTTCCATCTTTTGCCATTGCTCCCACTCGAACCAGGAACCTTGTTTTCCTGCGAGTTACCTTTCGCTCTGATACCAATTGCTAGAAAAACAAGATCGTGGAGTAATAAAATAAAACAAATGTGGAAATAAAACATAGAAGAGACACAATACAATAAAGACACAAATATACGTGGTTCACCCAGTGTGGGCTACGTACACCAGAGAAATTGCCAAGTCTTTCCTTTTTATTATCCAACATAATGAAGGGATACAACCTACAACACACCCATTGTAACTTCCTCTTCTTTCTCTCATAGTCTCCTCTCTTAGAATACAATTTTCACGATAATACACAGTCACAATACAATTCCTTCATAAAAGAGGGTTGCCTTCTAGGGAAAAAAACCTTAAAAGTAACTTCTACTGTCAGATCTATGACCTTATAATGAACGGTCCAGATTGAATAAGAAATTACAATATTTTACAAGGCAATTTTTCTCAATATTTTGCTTCGGGGGCACTGCCCACGAATCCCCCGCTAGGGGGGGCTACAAAAATTGTCGCCCNGGACCCCCCTGGCGACAGTTGTGGGGGACAATCCCCCCCACACCCCCTGTTAGTGAATGGGGTCCAAGCACAACTCAAACAAACCTTTGAATCAAGAAGATAATAAGGCTCCACAACCAACATAATCTACTTATTTCCATATTCTCATTATGTATCATTGTGTCTCATATTCGTCTAGCATCTTACAAAATTGAAAACAAATGTAAAATGCCCAAGATATCACCATTTTTCCTCACTAATTTTCGTCTCCACTTTCGAAATTTTGACTAAGTTTTATTACTATACTCTCACATTCCTTACTCTCCTCTCCATACTTAGTCATTTTTCCCATCTCCCCATATTCCATTTTCTTTACTCACCTTCCATACTTAGTCCATTTCCAAATCTAGTCTTCCTTACTTATTCCATTTTCCAAATCTACTTAGTTATTTTTATCCTCCCCTATCCTCCCACTAGTCCATAGTCCCGCTCCTCTCGAGTAAAATATTTACCTGCTTACTTACCTCTACATTCACGTAAACACTTCATTTATTTTAATATTATTTATCAATAACAATTCTTATCTTAAGTTCATTTCCCTTTATTTCTGGGCACACCTCCCCATGACACATGGCAATGACATGGACCTACCCCAGAGTGACACATGGATGGATAGAGATGACTGGATAGTTAGTTGGCATGATGATTGGGTAATGATGTGACGGTCAAAAGATAAGTTATGCACAAGATACATGGAGTTCTATGGTTCTCTCTACCTCACATACAAATAATATGGAGATGATATGTCTATATAAATATATCAAGAGCTCCCCCCACAATGCATGTGGGATAAAGAATTTGAATTGGAAATTTAAGGCTCAAAATCCACAAAGACAGATCAAGAGTGGTTGAGTCTCCATCTTCCGGAGCTCATATCTTTTGATCCAGATGTCCGTTTTGAGAAAATGAGATCTCTTCAGAAAGGTAAAGAGATGAAGAATGCATTGGAAGTGGTTTCAATGGATGAAATATCAGTTATTAGGTCCTAACAATGAAATTACAGTAGAGAAAAATTTCAACCTTAAAAACAAATTATTTTCATAAATTGATTTATTTAAAGAAATTCCCCAACTTCAAAAGTGGGTCCTAGATGTTGGAATGAATACCAAAGCTCATATTTACTAAAAGGATTAATTCATTGCACCAAAAGGGAAAACCCTAACTGAAAATTAGTTTCAAGAAGATAAAGAAGAGATTACAAATGAAAAGAACAAGCAGATCCAAAAGGTTGGCATTGGAGCTGTTGGCTGTTGGAGAGTTTTTCTACATGGGTCTTTCTATTGGAAGCAAGTTTTGCCTCTTCAAATATTTTTGAATCAACTTTGACTTTCCCCTTCATCTTTCTCTCTGCCATGTACTCTTTCCATAGATTTTTTATGTATGTTTTCCTACAGGGAGACCTTGGTTTGATCTTCTCTGTCTCTAAATTCTTTAGTCATGTCATGATATTCCAGGTCTAGATGAGTAAAATCCCATATTGTAAAAATATAATACAATATAATTACAACTTATCTATTTTTCATTGAGATTGTTGAGACTGTCATTGCAATCTTCTTTTTCAGACATTGCTAGACTCATCATAATTGGGATATTATTATTGATTTCTCTCACCGAGAACTATTTCGGGGCATAGTTCTAATGATTTCTCAGACTTTGATATTTTTGAGTATGATATTTTTGGGATGTGCTCATCATAATATTTTTCAGTTTTAAATGCAATACTCATCTAAATTTCTTTAATGACTTGTCCATTTTACTTTTCTTTCATCTTGCAAAGTCATAACTGATCTTAGATTCACAACATTTTAAAAGGAAGGCAAGATATTTGGCGAAAGCAAACTCTGTACAAATCTCTTTCAGTTATACTTATTTAATTTTATCTCCATGAATAAGATGATGTGCTTTATGAATAAATCTGCTAAACGAGAGGTTTTTTGAAAGATATTTTGGGGTTTTCTCTTTAGCACTCACCCATCGCATTCATTTATAGCCATACAAAGAATCTTCCAATATATCAAGAGAGGAGAACCACCTCTATGAAAATGAGGAGAGTCTTTCTTGTTCCCCACAATATTTTCTCTCAAATGTTGGTCATTTTCCCTTGACAAAAAAAATGATCAATAGGTGGTTAGCCTTGTGGACCATGTCCTTGATTATGCCAATAACAATTGTCCATTTGAGCATCAATTTCATCCTTTAGCATAATGGGATTTGAGGGAGTAACTATAGAATCTAGGACTTGGTATGTTTCATCCATTAAATTGTTTTAGGTATCTGAGTAGCTACTCATTGTGATCTCAATATTAAAAAGCTCCTTGTAGAGGGCATCGAACTTTTGGTCCATCAAATTCAACTTATGCATAATGGATTACTATTGGCTACCTTTCTCCTCCACAACCCGAGTGATAAGGCCTTATTTAAATAATAGAGTTCAACGATTTTAAAAATCTTGGTGTCCCTTGTTTTGGAATAACTAGAGTCAAGGACCCATTCTTTAAACTCCACCTAGAGTTGTTCCTTGGAGAGTTTTCATCTTTTTGGTTTCATAACCTACTCCATGTTAGTGACCTCAGATTTGGTTTTCGAAGAGAATTCACAATGGAAATACACAACGAATCTCATGGATTTCATTTGGGCTCTTATGATGCACTAGGGTGGTTATTGAGAAGGGGATAACTTGACAGAGGAAAAAGTACCTCTGTTGAGGCAACGTTTCTTGCATTCAAGGCCAGACGCTTTACCCACAATCCTCATTAGAGGGACCTCACCCTTGATAGGAGGTATAGAGGGCCAATTGTATGGGGGAGGATCAAGGGAAAATGGGGCTTAGGGACGATGAATAGGGGTAGGAATGCAAACAATCCTTTCCAAATTGAAAGTGAGCAAATGAGCCTTCAATTGAGCTTTTAGAATTATGAGGTAAACCAAAAATTGAGTGAACCCCGAAGCATTAAAAGGGTGCATAGATAAACGCTTGAAAATTCAAGTCCAACAAAAATATGACAACATAAACTAAGCCAAGAGACACAGGAGGGCGATGGCCACAGACAATTAGGTCCTTGAGAGATAGGGGTAGTTGAGAATAGAGGCAACTAAAAACCACATCGACAAGGATTGAACAAGGAGAGGGATAGAGGGTAGCCAATGCACTTTTGGAAGGAAAACAAAGACTCTATGATAATTCACCCAACTTTCAGCCCAAATTGCTTTCAAACTCTCGAATTCGTCTCAATACAAAACAATTTTCAGAGTAGTAAAACTAGAAGACCAAAAACACAATGCTAGGAGGAAGAGACCAAGATACTAATCATCAAAATTGGAATCAATACATGGGAGCCAAGCCTAGGAAGTAATCCACCACTCTCATTGCAACCCGAGTCTTCTTTTGTTGCCATGAACCCTGCATATCTAGATATGAAGCTTGCTATAAAGAACCTAAATCTATTTTTTTTCACGATGGTGCACATTCTCATCATCCTTCTCAAATCACCTCAAAATACCAACTAGATGGATTAACCCTACACTAAAAACCCTCATCCTTCTTCCTCGTCATTAACTCAAGATGCTAACACATGCTAGTATGTTGACCGAGATCCTCCATGCATGTGGGGGGTTTCTTGGTCCCGATGTACAATGCCCCACCTGGGTGGTCACAATGTGTCTTGTTTAAAATGTTTTAACATTATAATAAATTATTTTTTCTTCAAGTTAATGTTTTTTTGGAAAACTAGAATATTCTTATATTAATATTGTTGGACTGCACAAAATAAAGATAAACGTGAGTTAACATTTTATTATTCATATGATACATGTATAAATACATAGATGTGACCTTTGGATTCATCGTCCAAGGTCTCTCAGTCCTAATGACGGTTCACGTCATGTGACATTTCATATTCCTTGTCCTATTAACTCTTAACGGATTACATTTCCAACATTCCCCCCGTAATCCAAAGGGGTGTATGTGAGTCCAAGGTGAGAGATGATATCTAAAGTGGGCTGCTGAAATCTGGAAGTGTGCAACTGATGATGGCTGAATATGCTCTTTGAATCTTGTGGTTTTGGGATGACCACAAACTGAATGGCCAACATAAGTTGATGTCTTCTACTAAATGGTGATGGTGGTTTAAGGAAGGCCACAAAGTGGTTTAAGGATGACCACAAACTCTGGAACTCTTCTCTAGGCTCAATGGTTCCCAAAATTTTTCCTAAGTTAGCTAGAAGCTTGAAGTTGGTGTCTTCTACTAATTGGAATTGCTCTTGACTATTGGTTTAAAGATGGCCATAAAATGTGATGTAGAAGAAGCTGAAAGTCTTCTACCAAGTGGAGGTCTAAGGGAAGACACAAATTGTTGTATAACAGAAGCTGAAATCTTTGTACTAAGTGAGGGTTTAAGGGAAACCACAAACTAATCACACTCTCTTGTCATGCTCGCTTGCTATTTTTCGACTAATAAGACTTCAAAACTGGAAGTTTCTCCCTTGTCAGGTACAAGGTGAGAAGATGCAAATCCTTTCACTAAAAGTTGCATCAATACTCGAGAATGGACTTGTCGATATGACTGACATATCTTCTTGACTATTGATGACCATCACTAAGAATTCATCCACCCATAATGATTCTTTACTCTTGCAGTTGTCTTGTGTTTGAAACACTTATGTGAAAGATGATTACGCTGTCCACAATGCTCACAAGGATGAATATCGAAGCACGATGTGGCCAACTCGCCAATAATATTGGCATATAAAAATATGCTCTTAAACTAAAGTAGGTTGTAGCATTGTACTTTGGTATGCCTGGTGGGACTACATTGAGAAGTGAAACCAAAGAATAGGAAGAATAAATGGTTGCAGGAATCACATAGACAATATTTGCTTGCTAACGATGCATTTTGTGTGTGGATCCCTTGAAATCCTTAGTGTATATTTGAAGGGTATCATGGCTCTTGGGTGGCTATGTATGTGTATATATATCTCATCTGGCATAGCTCGTTTGACACAATTCCCAAACAAGTGTTCTCTTGAACACGAGCCGGACGACTCCTTGGACAAAAGCTAACTTTCGACTCAATACTGTATAAAGTGTCAATATTTTCAGGATTGAATTCGACCCACAAAAGCTTACTCAAATCTTCAAGCAATTTGCAAAGCAACGGAGTTTCCATGACCTCCAATTTCTGTACGAAGTTATTGTGAAAAATTATCATTCGCGAGATAATTTGACGCCATTGAAGAAATATTGGACCACTCATTGCAGATAAGCGAGCCTTGTTCCGAGGGTTTCGTTACTCATATTATCAGGCTTTATGGTATAGTTGGAATGCGTCAACATGCCATTAAAACCTTTAATCAAATGAAAAGTCTCAATATTTCACCGACTCTCCAGCCCGTCTCTCATCTAACAACAAGAAACCTGCAAGAAGAAGAAGTCGTGCCTCTCTCACCCCATCACATTGTCTGGACACAAAGCAAATCTGAGCTTCTCTTGTATCTGTAAGAAGAATGCCTCGACCTCTTCAATCACAATGCCAAGCCATTCATGGTTGTTCGGAACACTGTGCATGTGCAACTGAGAGAAATATTTGGGAAGTCCTATCAGTCGAAAGAAATGAGAACAGGAAAATTACCATCTAGTATCAACATATCCACAATGATATAGCCAAGAACCATGTCATCTATTTCCCTAATAAAATGTTAAGGAATTGAATGCATCGACCAAATTTTGTAATCCTTTCACCTAGATTGTGGAAGCGCAGAAGTCTTTATGCTCTTTATATTCTTCATTGACTGAATATCTGCATCGCTGGTCTGTACAACCACACGAGACTCGCGATTTGACCTCATATTAGGGTTTCCTTCTCTCCCTATATTTCATGCACGACCGAATAGAACTATCGTTGTTTTTACTTATGAGCTATCTCGAGGATTTTCAACGGTTTTACGTTGGAGGTTTGAGTTTCAGAATGGAAAGAATCTACACAAGTCTTTCCAACCAAGACTTTGCACTTTCCATGGATAAGCTCGACAGTGTGGGCATTAAAACAAGCTACAAGGGAGAGATCAAAGATTATGCAGAGATTTTAATTCTAGTGTTGGCACAAGTTTGATTATAGAATTGTGCACACCACAGTGGGCGTGAGTTTGATTAGAAAACGAGAGGAGGATAGTGGAGGAGATAACCAAGTGTTTGAAATGCTAATCTGTATTATGGCTGGGTCGATACACAAAGACATCAGAAATCCTAACATGCGCGTACAACATAGAGAAGAATGCGAACAAGTCTAGAGCAGTCGACACCAAGAATTATGATAAGAACAACATACTAATTAAAAATCACTTGAATTAGTGTTTCACGTGGGCTCGACGAGTTGGAAAACTAATTAGTGTTTTTCCATGGAGAGATAGTTTCAGAACCTGCATACTCAGACTGGAGACATAAATTGACTGACAGAGACAGAGAATCTGCAGAAGGCATAGAGACTGGAAAGAAGGTGTTTCTGAATGTTACGCTGGAACGAGCGCCCATGAAATACTTGTAAATGGGCATATGAAACGTTTATGGCATAGGCATGGCATATCCAAAGAATAGGAAAAGGGGAATAGACTGACAGGATGAGAGAGGGTGTTTCTGGACAAACTTAGATGCTATGGACAACTACCATAGTGAATCATGCCTAATATCCAAGGCTTTTATGATATTATTGTTGGAATCCAAAAAAATAAAGATAAATGTGAGTGTGCATTTTATTATTCATAAGATATATCTATAAATACATAGACATAACATTTGGATTCCTCGTCCAAAGTCTCTTGAACTCCCATGACAATTCAAGTCATGTGACATTTCTTATTCCTTGTGGGAGTAACCCTTAACGTCGTCCAAGGTCTCTTGAACTCCCAATGACAATTCAAGTCATGTGACATTTCTTATTCCTTGTGGGAGTAACCCTTAACGGATTACATTTCCAATAAATATCACACATAAAATATTACAATCATGTATGTTTCACTTGGAAAATTAGGTCAAAGTAAATAAATAAAAAACATTAGTATTTTATTTTTCAAAATAAGAATCCTTATAGCTATCATATGTTGTACATGTACTAGCCTATACAATACAAGGGATATACTAGAAAATAATAGAAAAACAAGAAAATAGAGTAACATTTTGGAGATAGAAATGACAAAGGGCATAGTTGTATTAGCCTGGAAAGTCGGCTAAGTTGGAAGCCTTTGGAAACTCTGTTTGCATTTGTTTTTTCAGTTGGGGATCCTACTCTACTAGGATTGGATTGGAGGGTAGTTGATATAAAGGTCATTTTATGGTCTTTAAGATAACACCACTAAGATAAATCTCCCTGCGTTTTTAAAGAGGTGGTACTCTTCTATATTCAAATATATACAAGAATGTAAAAGAGGCCTGAGAGAAGACCGAGATTATTCTTGAAACAAATATTCACATGTACATAATATCTAAGAGAGAACCATGTATCTCACATAAACTAAATATTCACAAAATAATACAAGATTATAAACCAAGAGAGTAAATAGTCTCATGAAATGACATTTCCATCATAGTATTCAACAAAGTAAGACACATTATTCAACACAAGGAAAGAAAATAAGGACCGCATATGGTAGATAACTTTAGATGATCATTCCATTAAGATCCAAAAAACATGTTGATAGACACACATTTGAATTCTCGTGCTTAGAGCTTAAATTCTGAGAAATCATTAATGTTATATCCTGAATAGTTCTCTCGGAACCTAAAAATAATAGATGTCTTTATAAAAATAAATAATAATGTTTGAGAGTTTATGAAAAGTAAATTGCATTTTCCTTCAAAGTGGAATGGGATTGGGCTCCCGTGGACCATGAAATGAAAGAGAGACTATGATGGAAGATCAAGACCTTTGAATGCCTTTTACATATTCTTATATAATCTTCTTTTCATTTTCTTGAAGCTTATTTAGGGTTAAATTTAGGGTTTTATTTTCCCTCTTTATAAATGTGACCTTAGATATGCTTTCCATTAACTGGGACCCACTTTAGAAGCTCATGAATTTTTTTAAATAAATCATTTTTCCAAAAATAATTTGTTTCCAAGCCCAAAAATAGTCCCAATTGTAATTAAATTTTTAGGGTATGATAGTCATGATTTATGCCATGAAAACCAATTAAAAAGTGTTCTTCATGTCTCTAGATTTCCATTGAGCTATCGTTTTCTCAATTTGGACATCAGGATCAAATGTTATAGCCTCCAGAAGATGGAGACTCAATGACCGTTGATCTATGCATGTGAATTCTGAGCCCTTGATTAAAAATCCACCCCATTTATCCCACATGTGTTGGGGAATAGTTCTCATACATGTTTAAAAGGAAAATGCATCCCCATATTGTTTGTGTGTGAAATAGAGAGAATTATGGAGCCCTTCATAGCTTGTGCACAATGTAACTTTTGGTTGCCATGTCATTGCCCAATCATCATGCCAAGTCACTTGCCTAGTCATCTATGTGTCCAATAAATATCATCCAAGTGTCACCCGGGGTTAGGTCCACCTCATTGCCATGTGTCCCAACACGGTAGGTCCACGTCACTGCCACATGTCCCAATATGGTTTGTCCACATCACTACCACATGTCCCAAAATGGTATGTCCACATCATTTCCACGTGTCCCAATATGCCAAAGGAGAAGTAAAAAATAAACTAATTATATGCAATTTGGGTAATGCAGAAGTGGGAAGTACAAATTGAGTATTACGAGAATGTCATTGCGCAATATTTGGGTAATGTGGAAGTGGGAAGTGCAAATTGAGTATTGTGAAAATGTCAGTTGCGGGGATAGGAGTGGAAGGTGAAAATGAGGGTATAGATTCCAAGTCAAAAATAAACTAAGTATAAGACTCATTAAAAACTGAGTGTAAAACTCACTAAAATGACTAAGTCATGATGGGTGCAATTTGGGTCATGCGGAAGTGAGAAGTGCAAAATGAGTATTTCAAAAATGCAGGTTGCGGGGTTAGGACTAGAAGGTGAAGATGAGGGAAGGGCTCCCGCATTTGCATTCATGAAAATGACTAAGTATAGGAGTATGGAGAGTAGTGAAAAATGACTAAGTATGGAGAGTAGAGTGGAAATAATGGAAAATGGCTAAGTATGGAGTAAGGGGAGGAAGAAAAATGAGAAAGTATGGAGTAATGAGAATGAGACTATGTACAGAGTGTGGATAAAGGAGTGGATTAAGGAGAATGAGACTAAGTATGGAGCGTGGAGAGAGTAGGGAAAATGAGAAAAATGAATTGGAGAGAGTAAGGAAAATGACTAAGTCTGGAGTAGTAGTATAGAGAGGAGTGCGAAAATTGACATATCTTGGGCATGTGACCTCTATTTTAGATTCCATAAAATTTTGGATGAAGTTGAGACATAGGGATACTGAGTGAGAAGATGGACATAAGTAATTTAACATTTTTTTTAGTATCTTTTTCTTTTCTTCTCTTTTGTTCAAAAGAGAAACCATCTTTGTTAGCCTTTCATGACGAAGAACTGCAATATTGAAGCTGATTTAAAATTTGATGGGTTTTCATGATCAACAAGTGAGGATTATTTGACACTTTCCACATTT